>AWOL01S0083193.1:0-25264 GCA_000715115.1 Nicotiana otophora | reverse complement strand
TGTATATACTACCCAACCTCAAGCTATGCAAATGTCACGACTCCTTAGTCTACAACAAGAGAAATAACACTATTATTATCGTTTAAGCGTCGTAACTATTATATATCGACCGCAACCTATTTTACGATAAAGCAGACAACACCTCCCTTATTTATATGACTTCCCACAAGTTAAAACACTCACCAAACAGACCAAACAACATCAATAATAATCATATTAAGCCTCCCAAAATAGTCTACCAACTAACAACATTACCAACAAGCCTTTTGATAGATATATCACACGTTCTAGCTTCAATGACCTAGCTGAAACTTGGATAATCTTAAATACATGTAGATTAAGAGGTTACTTACCTTTAAACAGATAAAACAACTCCAATTTGACTTTAATTGACCACAAAATATCCTTCCAATACTGCCACAAGAACAAGGAAGCGAAACTAGCAATCGATTCGGGTTTTTTGACACTAGAATCACTTTGGAAGACTTGAAATCACCTAGGGTTTATATAAAAAACTTGAGAGATATTTTACAGAACTTAAACCACTTAAACAAACCTCCCACACGAGCTGGAACCACACAAAAATCAGCAACAACAAGAAGAACAAGAAACTTACTAGCGCCATGGGATCCCCGACACTTGATTTGTGTTGTTTGCCCTTTGTTTGGGTCTTGGATTATGAGAGAACCTTAAGAGAGAGTTTTTAGGTGTATAGGGTATGAATAGAGCAAAAAATAATGAGTTAAAAGGGGGTTAAGGCATCTCATATATATATCAATATATCCCAACCGCCTATGTGGGCCCCATAGAGAGCTGCTTGTGCTGTCTCGCATAAATGCGAATATCTCTCTACTCCAATGTTATATCAAAAAACGGTTTAATGCGTTGGAAACTAGACTCATAGAGCTTACATTTGGTGGGTATATCACCCCATAATTCCAAGTAAATTGGGAGAAAAGCTTAGTAACATTTGACCTAAAGATTAAGTAAAATTATGAACGTAAGTTGCGAATACTTTTGTCGACTTTTGTTTCATAACTCGTTTGACTTCAAACCTTATGATAAGGATATTATATGATTCAAATACCTTAAAACAAGATCTCCTGAGAACATTAAGCACCTCTAGTTTTACTCGAAAATACGGGTTACAACATCCTTGATTTGTTTAACTTCTAATACTTGTCAACCACTCTTATACACCCTTGTATCATTTAAGACCAATAGGATTAACTACTTATCATCTCAAAAATAATCTCTTCTCAAATGTATGCCGACTAACTTATGGCGTGATCTAACATGCGTGAATATGGGTTGTAACATCTAGCTGGTTGTGCGGATGGAGTGGCAACTGGGGCAACAACCATAGCCTGGGAAGTCTGTGGACCTGACTGAATCTGTGGAGCCTGAGTAGCCTGTGGAGGTCCACCCCTCCTGAATCTGGGAAAGTCTCTAACCATGTGGTGGGTATCACCACACTCAAAGCAAGCTCTCGGTAGGCGTGGTGGCTGGGACTGGCTCAGGACTGGTCAATTGTACTGACTGCTGAAGGTACCCCATGTAGGAGGTACACTAGAAAATGGCTGAGCAAAGTGTGCAACCTAAGACCTTGGAACAACCGGAGCACCAATAGAAGCTAGAAGTGCTGAATGAACTGGACGGCTCACATAGCCTCTATCATAACAGGTTGTAGCTGCAGCGTGACCAATACTAAATCCTCCTGTACCTCGAGGCCTCTTGGCCTCCCTATCATCTCTCATGGCCTCGCATACTCTCCAATCTTCATGTAATCTTAACCACCTACTGATACGGAGTATCTGACTCCAACTCCCTAGCCATGCTGAATCTAATACCATAGTTGAGACCCTAGATGAATCGAGGAACTCGCTCTCTGATTGTAGAAACCAAGGCAGGTGCATGTCTGGCGAAATCACTTAATCGGATAGCATAATCTGACATTGTCATAGTACCCTGGCGCAACTGATCAAACTTTGTGTGCCATGTATCCCGAAGGGTCTGAGGGACAAACTCTCTCAAGAATAACTCTAAAAACCGAGTCCATGTAAGTGAAGCTACCTCGGCTGGGATACCCTCCTCGTACACTCGCCACCACTGATATGCCACTCCGAAATGTAGAAAAAACAACTCTACGTTTCTCCACTATACCCACAGTGCGGAGAATACAATGGCACTCCTCAAGAAAATCATGTGCACCCTCTGAAACTAAACAACTGAAAGTAGGAGGGTGGTACTTCTTGAACCTTTGGAGCCTAAGCTGCTCCTCCTCATATGATGCTGCCTAACCACAGGCTGAACCGAAGTAACAGGTTGTACCGGTATAACCTCTGGGACCTGATTAACTTGGACCCGCTGCTCTGGGGTACGGGCCGAGGGATTATGTGCTCCTCCCCTAGTATGGGATGTGGGCGGTGCAAGTTGAATCAACCCCGCCTGAGCTAAGGTACCGAACATGCTCAAGAACTATGAGAGGGTCTCCTGAAGTGCTGGGGTGGCAACAGGTACCTCGGGTGCCTGTCCCCCAACTAGAGCTACTGGTGGCTCCTTTGTCGCAGCTCAGGCAGGTACTCTGGCTACACCACTTGCCCCTCCTTGGCCTCTGCCCCGGCCCTGGCCTCTCGCGGCTCTAGTAGGGGCGTGGGTGTCTGATCGTCGAATCCAGCAATACGTGTCCTCGCCATCTGTGAGAGAATAGAAAATCAAAGATTTAGTTTTCTAAGTCAACCAATTCGCACAATAAGGAATCAAAGAAGTGAAGTTTTCTTAACAGTTATGTAGCCTCTCGAAGAAAAGTACACATGACTCTGTACTGATCCACAAGACTCTACTAAACCTGCTTATGACTCGTAACACCTATGAACCTAAATCTCTGATACCAACTTGTCACGATCCCAATTTTCTTCTGTAGGATGTCGTGATGGCACCTAGTCTCAACGATTAGGTAAGCCTAACATTTAATACAATTGAATAGATGTAATTAACAAAATACTAAATACCAGTCTAATAAATTCATATAAACCTCTGAAAAACAGAAGCTCAACCATACAATTCCCAAGAATTGTGGAACGGAGTCATAAGCTCTATAGAATAAAACTAAGATATCTGATACATCACTCTTTGAAAGAAATACAACAGGAAGTAAAATAGGGCAAGTGATTTTGAGGCCTGCATAAGGCACCTATAAATAATCCTTAGCGATCGGCACGAGCAGGTATACCTTGCAATCTCCGTAAGGCACCTATAAATAATCTCTAGTGACTGGCACGAGCAGACGTACCTGGATCTGCACAAAAATGTGCAGAAGCATAGTATGAGTACACCACAACGGTACTTAGTAAGTATCAAGCCTAACCTTAGTAGAGTAGTGACGAGGGCAGGTCAAGACACCTACTAGGATATAAATAAGTAGTATGAAAATGAAATATGAATATGTAATGGAAAGTGAAGAAATAACTTATACGAAACAAGATAATAGCATGAACTAGTACCGGAAATCAATAATGGAAATAGCATAAAGGAAGCAACTAAAGGGGCTATAATGATCATATACGGACAACAACTGCTAGAACAATAAAGAATGAAACAACAAGGAATGTTCCCACCAAAACTCTTTGCAACATGAAATAAACACCAAGAATCACAACGAGGTACCACCTCGTGTATAATGAATTCACAACCGAGGTACCGCCTCGTATAATCAAGAATCACAACTGAGGTACCACCTCGTATTCATATTTCTATATTTCATTCACAATCTTTTTGCATACCGCCGCGTGAGCTTTATTTTTGAAATAGGTTTTGAAAACAGTTTTCCCTAAATAGCTACAAGCACTTTAGCCCACCTTATGACTCCGCGTGGCCTCACGTAGTTCCCCAATAAGAAACACACACATAAGTCCCACCTTATACCACCGCATACACATCAACCCCAAGCCTTATACCACCGTATGCGCGTCAATAACACATTACAGTAACAATTAGCACCACATGTGCCCATATATCATAATGTACCAACAATCCACAATATCAATATTTCCACATGATAACGGCTTTCACCACTTCAACACCGATAACTCAACAATGAGAGACAGTGCATAACCACGTTGTTAAATAAGAATAACTCACAATGTAAGAGGTAATATGTAGTAATGACTTAAAATAATGGGAGTCAACAATGAAACAAATAACATGAACAATAACTTCAAGTAATGGTAATCAACAAAGAAAGAGGTAACATGAATAATAACTTCAATAAATGATAATCACCAACAAAATAGATAACGTGTATAATGACTTCAAATAATGATAATCAACAATGAAGAGATAGCGTGTGACAATAAGGGAGGAAACAAGTTCAACTAAAGCATGAGAGCAAATTATCAATTAGGAGGTAGAACAAGTGTTAACGAAATCATTTAAGACGTGTAAGGATAGACTAACACAAGTAAGTATAGAGTGACTAAGAGAAAGAGAACATGATATGGCATTCAGTCAAAGCATGAAAATAGTCTAAGTAGCCTAAACCGGTCAAATACCACGTACAACCCGTGTACCCACTCGTCACCTTGCATACACGGATTTCACTTAGCACAATTGAATCAATCAATACCAATCCTAATGGGTAGTTTTTCCACATGAAGTTAGGCAAGATACTTACCTCAACTAGGCCAAATCAACACTCGGAAATAGCTTTTCCCTTAAAATCTTCCTCCACACGGCTCAAATCTAATCAAAATCGACTTAATATCATCAAACAATGCTAGGAAATTCAATTGCAATAGATAAAGTTAAGATCTTTACACTTTTTCCAAAAAGTCAACAAAAGTCCACCCGGGGCCCCCCGATCAAAACACCCGTCCAATGGTAGATTCCATCTACCTATGACCCCACGAGTTCATATATGTGATTAGTTTCAAAATCCGAGTCCAAATCGACTCTCAAAACTCAATTTCTTGTTTTTTTCAAAAACTTGACAAAGTTTCACAAATTTTCACTTTGATTCACATGATTTTGATGTTAAATTCTAAGATATGTTGATGGAATATGATTATAAATCAATTACAATTACTTACCCAAGGTTTGTAGGTGAAATTCCCCTCTCCACATTGCCTCCTACCGAGTCTATGGTTCAAAAAAGAGAGAATAAGTCAAAAACATCCGGTCTTCCAGCCCTTTAACCAGCTGCAGATGTCGCATTTGCAAACAGGGTTCGCATTTGTGACATAAGGTTCGCAATTGTGGACCAGGGCTCGCATTTGCGAACCTGACACCCTAAGTCAACATCGCAATTACGATGAAAGCTTTGCAATTGCGAACTGGTGGACATCGCAAAAGCGAACAACTGTTCGCAAATGCGAACTAAGGTGAAACCTGGCAGTCTTCGCTATTGCGAAGGGTTTGTCTCACTTGCGACATCAGAGCCCTCATTTCCGCCTTCGCAATTATGATGTTGGTGCTCACAATTGCGATACTAAAGCACCAACAGTTCAATTTCAGTCCAAAACTATTCCGAACTCATCTGAGCCCTCGGGGCTCCAAACTAAATACTCACACAAGTCTAGAAACACCATACGAACATGCTCGCACAATCAAAACACAAAAATAACATTTAAACTATGAATTGAACTCTAAAACGTATGAATTTCGAAGTAAAGTTCAAAAATCTCTAAATTTACAACTAAATGTCTGAATCCTATCAAATCAACTCCAAACAACACCAAATTTTGCAGACAAGTTCTAAATGTCATAACAGACCTATTCCAAGTCCCAAAATCAAATTTTGAGCTCGATAGCTAAAAGTCAACCTACGGTCCAACTTTTCAACTTCAAATTGTCAAATTTTGGCAAATCAACATAAATCAACCTACAGACTTCCAAAATCAATTATGGGCATATGCTCAAGTACAAACTCATGACACGAAGCTATCAGAGCCATAAAAGTACAGCTCCAGGATCATTTTCACAAATTTCAAGTTTGGTCAACATTTTCTAATTTAAACTTCAAAGTCAAGAATCAAGGGTATAAATCGACCTGAAAGCTTCCCTGAACGAAACTAACTGACCCTGCAATTCATAAAATCATAAACACACATGTGTGAAGCATAAAAATGGGTAATGGGCCGCAATTATCTAAAACGATCGATCGGGTCGTTACAGTTCGCGTCTTTGGTTCGCATTCGCGTAAGGAAGCTGGGGACTTGTGGAATTACCCATAATGTTCGCCATGTGTTGTACGTATTCACGAAGGTTGAACTCATTTTTCAACGCATTCGTAAAGTATGTGTCGCGACCGCGTAGCTTATTTTCTCTAGCCAGTGAAGTTGTTCTTCGCGATCGCAAAGAGGAACCCCTGGGCAGACTATATTGTACTCTATTTCAAGTGCTTTTGTTATTTTATCACTTTTTGAGTTGGAGAGCTCAGATTTAGGCAATGTTGGAGGGGATTTTCAAGTTTTGGATTGGGGTAAGTATTCTTGACTCGGATTAGATTATATTTCATGATTTTATCCTTGTTTTTATCATTTAATTAATGATTTGAATTGGAGAAATTGGGAATTTTTGTAAAATCTTTCTCAAACATAAAATGATTATTTGAAGGCCGATTTGAGGTTGGAATATGATGATCTTGGACTTGTATCGTAATAGGTGTTTGCATTTTATTGGTTTTGTCAGGTTTTGAGGTGCGGGCCCGGGGTTGACTTTTTTATTTTTGTTCAAGATCGAAGTTTTATTATCTGGAATTGATTCCTATGATTTTTATTTATGATATTAAGTTATTTGGGCTAGATTCGAGCTGTCCGAAGGTTGTTTCACACGGGGAGTACTTTTTAGAGTATTGATTTAGCTTCTTTGAGGTAAGTATTTGCCTAACTTTGTGTGGGAGAAACTATCCCGTCGGATCTAGTCTACTCGCACTATTTGAATTATATGGAAGATGTGTGCATGAGGTGAAGAGTGTGTACGCGAGTGTATATATGGAAAATTGACCGGTTTAGACTCTTAGGTTACTTTATGCATTTAATTAGAAGTTGTTATTACTTGTTACATCTTTCATTATTGAATTCATTATTATATGCTTAGATTGTAGCCGTTATTTCATGTTCTATCTTCCATTGTCGAGTTTACTCATATATGTCTTAATTGAAGTTACTATTATATGCTATATCTTTCATTTTCAAGTTTATTCTTATATGCTTTAATCGAAGTTGTTGGTACATGTTCGGTGTTTCGTTGTCGAGTTACTCTTATATGTATTTAATTGAGGTTGTTAGTACACGTCATACCTGTCATTGTTAAGTTCATTCTTAAGCAATTAATTAAGTTGAAGTTATTGAGAGATATTAACTTGTTTTAGTTGAAGTTTTTGTTTTATAGAGTATCCTTCATTGTTGAGGTAATTCCCATTTCATTTTTTCATTTCTTAGCGCAGTTCCTAAGCATTGGGGGAGGATTGGGGGATGAGCTCAGACTCCCACTCCCCATACTCCAGAGCAGCAGGATCATGTTGGTCATACTCCGGGTGTGGTGTCAGTACAGCCTGTCATCGTGATTCAACCTGAGGTCAGGCCAGATGCATCAAAAGAGGAGCATAAGAGGCTTGAGAGGTTCAAAAAGTATGATCCTCCTACTTTTAGTGGCGCAGTTACCGAGGATGCGCAGGGTTTTCTAGACAAGTGTCATCATATTCTCCGCACCATGGGCATTGTGGAGGTGAGCAGAGTAGCCTTTACTATGTTTCATCTGCCAGGAGTAGCATATAGGTAGTGGCAAGCTTATGAGGAGGGTAGGCCAGCTGATGTAGAGCCACTCACTTGGGCTCAGTTTTCAAATATGTTTTTAGGGAGTTTGATCCCCAAACCCTCCAGGATTCGTGGCGTACAGAGTTCGAGCAGCTGCGTCAAGGCACTATGAGGGTGTCTGAGTATGCCATCAGGTTCAGTGAGTTATGCTGTCATGCACCTATTTGTATTTCTACCGTTAGAGAGCGAGACCGTAGGTTTATTGAGGGGCACATTTATGGTCTTAGATTCAGCATGGCTCGAGAGTTGGAGACCGATACTCTATTTCAGCAGGTTGTGGAGATTTCCAGGAGATTAGAGAGTGTTCGAGGTCAGGAGATTGAGGATTGGGAGGCCAAGAGGCCTCGAGGTCCTGGAGGATTTAGTGGATTCTACTCTTTGATTTTGACCCATCACGGCGGAGGCTTCGTCAGCCGGCCAATCAAGTCTGCACTTTAGACTATTCGTGGTGCTCCAGCTAGTCAGGGACCTCAGGGTACTCATATGGGGCACTCATCCTTTAGTGCACCTCCTGTACGAGGTTCCCACAGCAATTATTCCAGTTATTCGACACAGATTCAGTACCAGTATCCATGCCCACAGAGGGGTTGTTATGAGTGTGGAGATACTAGGCACATCATGAGAGATTGTCCCAGACTCCGGAGGGGTGGACTTCATCAGAGCACTCAGGCTATAGGTTGCACTCCAGTTGCTATTTCACCTGCACAACCAGCTAGAGGTGGAGGACAGGCGGGTAGAGGGCGTCCTAGAGGGAGAGGCCCAGCCCATTGATATACTTTCCCTGGTAGAGCTGAGGCCGGTGCACCAGATGGTGTTGCTACAAGTATGGTTTTGGTTTTTCATAGAGGATCATCCATCTTATTTTGATCCAGTCCTATTTATCGGTGTGAGTCCTCCTATCTTGCTTCATATATAGGTGTATTTCGTGATTTTTATCTCTGCTTATATGTTTACCCTTGTTGAGAGATTCTATAGTAGTAGCCTGTGTCTATCCTTTTGTTTTGTTCACTATTGAGAGTTATGAGACTAAGATAAACTTTCTGTTACTTAATACAGTAGGTTTTGATGTGATTTCTAGATGGTTTGGCTACGACTTATGATTTGGGTGCTCTACTGGTATGCGAAGTCCATTACATGTTATCATTTTGTTCCGCGAAATTGAGTTAGTGAAAGGTTTTCGGTTGGTATGATGTCAATTCTACTTGTGATTCAGAGCTTAGGATGGGATCCTTGTGTTTTCATGTGGGTCAGTATGTTTTGACCGAGCTACGTGCCATTGTGGAGTTATCTTATGATGAGATCCTTTGTGATTAGTTCGTATATTTTATTTATCCCTTGTGGAATGGATTCGTAGTATGGCACTGATGGGTCATGCACCTATTTTTATTTCTACCGTTAGAGAGCGAGTCCGCAGGTTTATTGAGGGGCACATTTATGGTCTTAGATTTAGCATGGCTCGAGAGTTGGAGACTGATACTCTATTTCAGAAGGTTGTGGAGATTTCCAGGAGATTAGAGAGCGTTCGGGGTCAGGAGATGGAGGATTGGGAGGCCAAGAGGCCTCGAGGTCCTGAAAGATTTAGTGGATTCTACTCTTCGATTTTGACCCATCACGGCGGAGGCTTCGTCAGCCGGCCAATCAAGTCTGCACTTCAGACTACTCGTGGTGCTCCAGCTAGTCAGGGACCTCAGGGTACTCATATGGGGCACTTATCTTTTAGTGCACCTCCTGTACGAGGTTCCCACAGCAGTCATTCCAGTTATTCGGCACAGATTCAGTACCAGTATCCACGCCCACAGAGGGGTTGTTATGAGTGTGGCGATACTAGGCACATCATGAGAGATTATCCCAGACTCCAGAGGGGTGGACTTCATCAGAGCACTCAAGCTATAGGTTGCACTCCATTTGCTACTCTACCTGCACAACCAGCTAGAGGTGGAGGACATGCGGGCAGAGGGCATCCTAGAGGGAGAGGCCCAGCCCATTGATATACTTTCCCTGGTAGAACTGAGGCCGTTGCACCAGATGGTGTTGCTACAAGTATGGTTTTGGTTTGTCATAGAGGATCATCCATCTTATTTTGATCCAGTCCTATTTATCGGTGTGAGTCCTCCTATTTTGCATAATATATAGGTGTGTTTCGTGATTCTTATCTTTGCTTATATGTTTACCCTTGTTGAGAGATTCTATAGTAGTAGCCTGTGTCTATCATTTTGTTTTGTTCACTATTGAGAGTTATGAGACTAAGATAAACTTTCTGTTACTTAATATAGTAGGTTTTGATGTGATTTCGAGATGGTTTGGCTACGACTTATGATTTGGGTGCTCTATTGGTATGCGAAGTCCATTACGTGTTATCATTTTGTTTCGCGAAATTGAGTTAGTGAAAGGTTTTCGGTTGGTATGATGTCAATTCTACTTGTGATTCAGAGCTGAGGATGGGATCCTTGTGTTTTCATGTGGGTCAGTATATTTTGACCGAGCTGTGTGCCGTTGTAGAGTTATGTTATGATGAGATCCTTTGTGATTAGTTCATATGTTTTATTTCTCCCTTGTGGAATGGATTCGTAGTGTGGCACTGATAGGGAGTTGTGTATGTCGAATATGTTGGGTAGATCTCTCATGTGTCTTTCTTTCCATCTTCAGTTGTATTTGAGATATGATGGTTCGGTACGGATTACATGGTGTGTTTCTAGGAGAAGTAGGGTGTGACTTGTTGACTAGGTGAATAGTTATGAGATTTACATGTTTCTTACGTCACTAGCAGTGTTAGGAAGGTTTGGAATAAGGTTCTAGTCGATATAAGGTTATTACTGGTACCGGGTTTAATGATAGGTAGCTATTGTGGACGAAAGTGTTACTACAGGCATATGGGTGATGTGTTACGTCGTGTGGTTATACCTTGTGGGTGTATGCATGAGTTGTTTCAACTGGTTGAGTTTGATGTAGTGTGTTTATGTGGGATTCGAGTCCTTAAGGGATGATCGGATGTTGAAATTTGGTTCTAAGATTTATCGGTATGGGTGGAACGAATAATCTTCTATTGAGATGGTGTTGTCGGGCTTATGTGGATTTGGGTGATGTGGGATCACACGTGAGTATGTGTATGGTGATTTCATTCAGTGATTTGATGACTTTGGAACGGTTCTTGACACGTTCGAGGACAAACGTTTGTTTAAAAGGGGGAGAATGTAACAACTCGACCGGTCGTTTTGAGATTTAGCATTTCATTTGGTAGTTTTAGGTCTTTATAAGCTTTATATTATGTATTATGACTTGCGTGTATGGTCGGTTTCGGTTTTCGGGTGATTAATGATTGATTTGGAAAATGATCCTTGTTTTAGAAGCTTAACAATTAAGAGTTGACCGGAGTTTAACTTTTGCGTAGACAACTCCGAAAAGGTGTTTTGATGATTCTAATAGCTTTTAATGGTGATTTTTGACTTAGGTATATGTTTGGATCTAGATTCAGAGGTTCGTAGGTTGATTTGATAATTTTTTGCGAACATTGGTAAGTTGAAGGTTTGAAGGTTAAGAGGTTTGACTGGGAGTTGACTTTGTTGATTTCGGGTTTAGATTGTGGTTCCTAGAGTTGGTATAGTTCCATTATGTCATTTGGGACTTGCATGCAAAATTTGAGGTCATTCCGAGTTGATTTGATATGGTTCTGCGTGAGTTGCAGAAGTTAAAAGTTCATTAGTTCATTAGGCTTGAATTGAGGTGCGATGCATAGTTTTATTGTTGTTTTGTGTGATTTGAGGCCTTGAGTAGGTCCGCCTTATGTTTTGGGATTGGTTGGTGTTCTTGGATGGGGGTTCCAGGGGCCCTGGGTGTGTTTCGGATGAGTTTCAGGCCATTTCGCCCATGTTTGGAGTCGTTGGTTTTCTGTGTTGCAGTTGTTCTTCACGACCGCGAATATGAAGTCGCGATCACGTAGTTATTCTTGGATCTGGGTGATTTTTTGCATCGCAAAAACTACAGTGGATACGCGTTCGCATAGGTTTGAGGTGGTTGTTGTCCGCATTCGCGTCTTTGGTTCCGTGTTCGCGTAAGGAAGCTGGGGGCTGGTGTAATTACTCATTGCATCCGTGTTGTGTTGGATGCGTTTGCGAGGAATGTGCCGCGAACGCGTAGGTTATTTTCTCTGGGTAGTGAAGTTGTGCTTCGTGATCGCGAAGCTTGTTCCACGATCGCGAAGAGGAATCCTTGGGTAGACTATATAGTACTCTATTTCAAGGGCTTTTGTTATTTTATCACTTTTTGAGTTAGAGAGCTCGTAGTTGGGTGATTTTGGAGGGGATTTTCACGCTTTGAATTGGGATAAGTATACTTGACTCGGATTTGGTTATATTTCATTATTCAATCCTTGTTTTTATCATTTAATTGATGATTTGAATTGGAGAAATTGGGGATTTTAGTAAAGACTTTCTAAAACATAAAATGATGATTTGAAGGCCGATTTGAGGTCGGAATTAGATGATTTTGGTATGGTTGGACTCGTATTGGAATGGTTGTTCGGATTTTGTTGATTTGGTCGTGTTCTGAGGTACGGACTCGGGGTCGCGTTTTTGGGTTGAGTTTTTTATTCTTGTTCAAGATCAAAGCTTTATTATTCGGAATTGTTTCCTATGGCCTTTATTTATGATATTAAGCTTTTTTGGCTAGATTCGAGTCGTCCGGAGGTTGTTTCACACTGGGAGGACTTTTTAGAGTATTGATTTAGCTTCTTTGAGGTAAGTATCTTGCCTAACTTTGTGTGGGGGAAACTACCCTGTAGGATTTAGTCTACTTGCACTATTTAAATTATGTGGAAGACGTGTACATGAGGTAATGAGTGTGTATCCAGGCTTATATATGGAAAGATGACCGGTTTAGACTCTTAGGTTACTTTATGCATTTAATTAGAAGTTGTTATTACTTGTTACATCTTTCGTCATTGAATTAATTCTTACATGCTTAGATTGTAATCGTTATTTCATGCTCTATCTTCCATTGTCAAGTTTATTCTTATATGCTTTAACCGAAATTGTTAGTATTGTTTTATCTTTCGTTGTCGAGTTACTCTTACAACAATAACAACAACCTAGTAAAATCCCACAACTGGTGTCTGGGGAGGGTAGAGTGTATGCAGATCTTACTCCTACCCCGAGGGGTAGTACACATCATGCATTTCATTGTTAAGTTCATTCTTAAGCAAGTAATTGAAGTTGAAGTTATTGAGAGTTATTAACCTATTTTAGTTAAAGTTTTTGTTTTATGGAGTATCCTTCATTGTTGAGTTAATTCCCGTTTTATTTTGTTGTTTCTTGAGATTCGTGTACACATTGTGGTCGAGCCGTAAGTTATGTGTTGTGGTAACATTGGTATTGTTGATTTTGGCAATGTTGTGGCCTATGGTTACGTGTGGTACGAGTTGGTATTGTCGTGTTGTTGTGATATTGGCACATGTGGATTTGTTGTGGAGATTGATTTGTGCTATACGGAGCATAATAGTGGCATTTCACTATTCTTGATTGTGCGGAGTGATACAGGTGGCTTTTGATATGTTTGTCTGGGAAGACTGATACAGGTGGCTATTGATATATTGTCTGAGCGAAGAGATGTGTGTGGCTATTGTGTTTATTATCTGGGCAGAGCGATACGGGTGGCTAATACGATATTCTCAGTGCGGTCGGATAAGGATGGCTATTTCAAGGTTGATACGTGATGGCTTTGGGGCATATTATTGATGATATTCGTGTGATGGTGTGGTTTACCTTGTGTGGGTTATGCACATTATGTGACTTGTTGTGTTGTTTCCAATAAACTACTTGATATCTTTGATATTACTTGTTGACTTGGATTGTAATAGTACACTCGCACATGCATACACTATAACATTTCATTTATACCAGTTCAAGAGTATGAAACTTGAAAATTCATTGATCGTGCACATGTATTCTTGTATATCTGCTTTCATTGTGATATTGGGTATGTGACCACGCCGGGCGGATTGTGATAGTGAGCATGTGACCATGGCGTGCGGATTGAGATATTGGTACGTGAGTTGTCCGTGCAGCACGTGAGTTGTCCATGCGGCTGTGATTGATAATGTGGGCACGAGGTGCCATGTATATATGATTTGTGATTTGGGACTCGTGGCTTGTGGTTATGAGGTGTGGTACTTCGGGGTGTTTCTGTGGTAAACATTGTGTTAGGTTGGCTTGATTATTTGGTTGTTATTTGGTTTCACTGATACTTTAACGGTGTTCTGATTACTTTATTGTTTCACCACATGTTTATTCCTTGTTGCCATTTACTGTTTCTTGCTCCTATTATTAGCTTTATACTGATATACTGCATAGGTTATTATGTCTAATAGGTGTCTTGACTTGTACCTCATCACTACTCCACCGAGGTTAGTCTTGATCCTTACTGGGTACCAATTGTAGTGTGCTCATGCTACGCTTATGCACATTTTTATACAGATCTAGGTATTGGAGGTTGTGGACCCAGGCAGTGTTAGCTTCTTTGATCACGAGGATTCAAGGTAGAGATGCTCGATCGCCGCATTCCCTTGGGGTCCTTTTCCTTTTGACTGTAGTGTTAATTCATTATCCGAACAGTAGTGTATTTTATTTTGAGTTATTTTCTGTACTCAGTAAAGTTCGTGACTCTGTATTACCTAGTCTTAGGGCGATTGCTGTGATTATAGCCGTGCAGTTTTGTGTCGCCTTTATTTTGGTATTTATATTAAACTTTGCGTTAAAAATATCATGTTAATTGGTTTAACTGTTGTAATTGATCGGCTTACCTAGTTGTAGAGACTAGGTGTCATCACGATCCTTTCGGTGAGATTTTGGGTTGTGACATTTGTTTTATTGCATCTTCTCTGTTTGTCTCGGTCTTGACAGTGCGAACTTCAAGTGTGACCGCAATTTTTGGTTTGCGAACCGCACATCTTCCAAAATCCTCTAAAGTTTTAGGGCTTCTTCTGCGGCCGCATTTCACTATCTGCGGAATGCATTTGCTTTTGCGGCCGCATATGTAATTCTGTGGATCGCACTTTTCTTTGCACTTCTCCTCTTGACTGATTTGAGATGAAACATCTTTCTTGGAGTTAGATTTCTTAGTTGAGCTCACATTCTCTAGCACACTTTCAATTCACCCATATTCATTAAATTTAGGGACAACAATCTTCACTTTCTGACTAAAATTAAAGCAAGAAGGTACTAATAAGTGGTTAAAATCCACACTTATCACAATTGCTCGTGCTCGTGCTAGATCAGTTTCTGAGGAGCCATTGTTAGCTCCAATTGATTATCAAGATCCAGTTTAGGATGTTCCACCGAGTCCAACTCAGGTTCCCGAGGGTTTTATTGTTACCCTAGTGCTTCATGACACTATGGTCCAGATCTTGAGTTACTTTGATGGTTTGGCACAGGTCGGTATAATCCCTATAATTTCATCTACTTCTCAGACTAGAGGGGGAGCGCCGACCCCAACTATTCACACTCCGTAGCAGGCCACTGCTATGTTTCAAACTCCAGAAGTTTCGGCTGTTCCACCAGTTGGGGCAATTTAGCATGTTGCTACATTCAGGCCCGAGGTTAGACTTGTTATGACTGTGGAGAAGTAGAAGAGGATGAATCGGTTCCATATGTTAGATCCTCCATGCTATATTGTTGATCCCAAAATAGATGCTTAGGAGTTCTTGGATAGGCTTCATGAGATTCTATGCAAATTAGGACTTGTGGAGTCAAATGGAGTTAATTTTACCATATTTCAGTTGAGAGGGCTAGCCAAGAAGTGGTGGAAGACGTATGAGTAGGGCAGACCAACAAGGTCACTTCCTCTCACATGGGCTCAATTTTTTACTCTCTTCTTAGAGAAGTTCATTCCACTCACCAGGAGATATGAGTTATGCAACAAGTTTGAGCACTTGTAGTTGGAGGGTATGATTGTTATCCAATATGAGATGAGGTTCACAGAGTTGTCACGCTATGCGGCTTTTATGGTTCCTACAGAGAAGGAGAGGGTACTGAGGTTTGTCTAGGATTTCAACTACATTCTTAGGTTTGGGATGGCACGAGAGGTTGAGACTGAGACTAACTTTCACCAGACTATAGAGATTGCTAGTAGGTTGGAGCATATCTGGGGATAGGAGAGGGAGGACAGAGAGTCCAAAAAGACTCGCGGTACTAGAGGATTTAATGGTGCCTACATGGGGGCAAGGGTCGTCACGGTAGAGGTTATTCCAATAGGACAGTTCAGTCAGACTTCACGTGGTTCTCCAACTAGCTATGGGTTTTAGAGTACTCGTCCAAGGCAATCATCATTCAATGCACCTCCTGCATATAGTTCTTGTTCCAATCGCCTGGCGCAAGCTCAGTTCCAATAGCTATGTCAACAAAGAGCTTGTTTTGAGTATTGGAATTTGAGGCACATGATGAGGAATTGACCGAGGCTTAGAATGAGTGCATCTCAGCAAGGCACCCAAACTATGATTCTCGCGCAAGTTGATACATCACCTGCACAACTAGCTAGATATGGAAGTCAGTCGGGTAGAGATCGTCCTAGATGTAGACGCCATGCTCGTAGTTATGCTTTCCTTGGTAGGCCTGAGGTGATTGCGTCTGATGCAGTCATTACAAGTATTGTTTTGGCCTGTCATAGAGATGATTCAGTATTATTTGATTCGGTTTCTACTTATTTGTATGTATCATTTTATTTTGCATTATATTTGGATATGCCTCATGTTTCTTTGGATATTCTTATTTATGTGTCTATACTTGTTGGAGATTATATTGTGGTGGATCGTGTCTATCATTCTTGTGTGGTTACTATCAATGGGTATGATATTATGGTTGATATCTTATTATTGTACATGGTTTGATTTTGAGGTTATTCTTGTCATGGAATGGTTATCACCATATCATGTTATCTTAGATGTCATGCCAAGACTGTGACTTTGGCTATGCTAGCATTGTCTAGATTGGAGTGGTGAGGGTCACTTGGTCATTCTACAAGTAAGGTGATATCATTTTTGAAGGCTCAACATATGGTTGATAAGGGATGTCTAGCATATCTGGCTTTTCTTCGAGATTCTAGCGCAGAGGTTCCTTCCATGGATTCAATATTGGTCGTGAGGGAGTTTTTGGAGGTATTTCTTACGGATTTGTTGGGTATGCCATCAGATCAGAACATTGATTTTGGTATTGACTAGGTTCTGGGCAATCATCCAATATCTATTCTACCATATCGCATCACCAAGAAATAGTTACGAGATTTGCTTGATAAAGGATTCATTAGACCGAGTGTATCTCCTTGGGGTGCGCCAGTGCTGTTTGTGAAGAAGAAAGATGTTACTATGAGGATGTATATTACTTATAGGTAGTTGAATAGAGATACTATCAAGAACAAGTATCCATTTCCTTGATGATTTGTTTAATCGGTTTTAGAGTGTTACGGTGTTCTCTATGATTGACTTGAGATCGGATTACCATCAGTTAAAGATTAGGGCTTCGAATATCCCTAAGATGGCTTCAGGATGCGATATGTTCATTATGAGTTCTTGGTGATGTCATTTGGTTTGACTAATGCTCTAGCGACATTCATAGATTTGATTAACAGAGTGTTCAAGCCTTAATTGGATTATCTTATGATTGTCTTTATTAATGACATCTTGGTTTACTCTCGTAGTAGGGAGGAGCATGAGAAGCACTTAAGAGTAGTACTTCGGACTTTGAAGGATCAGGAGAATTATGCTAAGTTCTCGAAATGTGAGTTCTGGTTGGATTCAATTGCATCTTGGGTCATGTTATGTCGAGTGATAGTATAAAAGTTGATCACAAGAAGATTGAGTTCAGAACTAGAACCTACTACAGCTATAGAGATCATGAGTTTCTTGGGTTTGGCAGGCTATTATCAATGCTTTATAGAGGGGTTATCATCCATAACATCCCCATTGACTAAGCAGACTCAAAAGGGCACTTAGTTCAGATAGTCTGATGAGTGTGAGGTGAGCTTTTAAAAACTCAAAACCGCTTTGACTTTAGCTCTAGTGTTGGTGTTGCACACAGATTTTGGGACGTACACTGTGTATTGTGATGATTCACACGTTGGTTTTTGATTGATATTGATGCAGGAGGGTAGAGTGATAGCTTATGCATCACGAGAGCCAAAGCCCCATGAGAAAAATTATGTTACACCCCATGTTTTTGTATGTAAAAGTACATCGTAAGTCAATTGATGTAAGCTCAGAAATGAGATAATCTTTGAAAGTACATAAAGTTAGTTAATCATGTTACCTTGGAGGTTACAAATAGTTAAGATCATGAATAACAAGTAGCAATAGGGTTGGAAAGCTTAGAATCTAAACGAATTGTAGAAAATAAGTTTCGTCGAAAGTCTATAAGTTGGGAATATTATAACATGTACTTTTGGGGTGAGACTAGGGTGCTTAACATGATAAAGAGGTTATGTTATGAGTTATTTTAGTCATATTATAGTCGTGTGTTACGTTTGAAGTCAACCGAGTCGTGGAATAAAAGATGGGAAAGGTCATCACAAGTTAAATTCATAAACGTGCTGAAACTTAAGTCTAATGTAGCAGAGCTTTTCTCTCAATATATTAAGAATTACTGGGTGATCCACATATAAAATGGAATATCTATGAGTCTAGTTTTCAATGCATTAAACCGTTCGTCCATATGATATTGGAGTAGAGATATATCTGTATTTGCACGAGACCGCGCAAGCAGCTTCCAATGGGACCCACTTTGGCGGTGGATGACTCTCCACCTTTAAAGATTGGGGCAAGTCTCATTTGGGTTCATTGCTTCGACCCATCCAGACCCTATACTCTCCAAAAACACTCTCAAAGCATTCTGCATGATTCTAGAGTGAAAATCAAAGATAACAACATGAATCAAATGCTAGAAATCCCGTCGTGCTAGTGAGTTTCTTGTTCTTCTTGTGGTTGCTGATTTTAGTATGGTTCCAGCTCGTGTGGGGGGTTGTTTTAAGTGGTATATATTCTTTAAAATACTCTCCAAAGTGTTTAATATCAACCCTAAGTGATTTCAAGTATTTCAAAGTGATTCTAATATCGAGAAACCCGAAGTGCTTGCTAGTTTCTCTTCCTTGTTCTTGTGGCTACATTGGAAGGATACTTTGTGGTGAAGTAATCTCAAACTCGAGTTGTTCCATCTGTTTGAAGTTAAGGAACCTCTTACTCTATATTAATTTGAGTTTATCCAAGTTATGTGTCGTTAAATCTAGAACTTGTGAGATATCGATCGAAAGGCTTGTTAGTAATATTGTTGATTATTGGACTGTTTAGGAGGTGTTCTTGCGGTGTCTTATGGCTGGAAAATTTATGGAATAACCTGAGTATATTATTTTTTTATTATCAACATTTTCCTAAATATAAATAAGAGGGAAAGGGTTCAAAATATAGTGTTATTAGACATAAACCAAGCTTGCCGCTCGACGAGTTATTGTGCTAGTTGTGTTCCGTATAGCTACTGGTTATTGTTTGGGCTGTTTGTTGACTTTTAGTAACTTATGGGATGTAGGAAACACAGGGGAGGTGTTTTCCATTTTCTTGTAAAATATTGGTTTTGAAATATGAGATTTACAATGCTTATATGATGACGACGAAGTCGGTTTACTCATTGTAGACGTAAGAAGATCATATTGAGCTTGGTTGATGATTGGAGAGAACCTTGAAAAGGTATGTTAAGGCACTTCTTTCTTTCTTTTGGCATGATCTATAGTGAAATAAACGTAAACGATACGCTATTTTATAGCGGATCTACTCCTAGTAACTAAGGTTGTCCATTATGTTCTTTCCGTATAAAGTTATTCTAAGCACGTATTTATGATTCTTGAATTTTATTGAGGTTCATATTGATGGTCTGGTATCCATAACATTAATCGAAAATGCAACGACCTTACGTCACTCCGAAAGGTTTAGAACGTGATTTCATGAGTCCAGCATGCATTATATATGTATCTATTTTACTCTACTAAGCCGCACTATAGTCGGCCGAGTACGGCACCTATTGTGCAACCACTGATCAGTTGGGTTTTATCGATCTCCACATGGAAAGCTATGATTCTACCGAGCCTTATGATGGCCGGGTACGTTTTTACCGAGTCCTCTTCGAGGCCGGGTACGATATGATGATGATGATTCCCATAGAAGCGTATGTTTTTAAAAGTATATGTATATATATATATATATACTCTACTGAGCCGCACTATAGTCGGCCGAGTACGGCACCTATTGTGCAACCACTGATCAGTTGGGTTTTATCGATCTCCACATGGAAAGCTATGATTCTACCGAGCCTTATGATGGCCGGGTACGTTTTTACCGAGTCCTCTTCGAGGCCGGGTACGATATGATGATGATGATTCCCATAGAAGCGTATGTTTTTAAAAGTATATGTATATATATATATATATACTCTACTGAGCCGCACTATAGTCGGCCGAGTACGGCACCTATTGTGCAACCACTGATCAGTTGGGTTTTATCGAGCTCCACATGGAAAGCTATGATTCTACCGAGCCTTATGATGGCCGGGTACGTTTTTACCGAGTCCTCTTCGAGGCCGGGTACGATATGATGATGATGATTCCCATAGAAGCGTATGTTTTTAAAAGTATATGTATATATATATATATATACTCTACTGAGCCGCACTATAGTCGGCCGAGTACGGCACCTATTGTGCAACCACTGATCAGTTGGGTTTTATCGAGCTCCACATGGAAAGCTATGATTCTACCGAGCCTTATGATGGCCGGGTACGTTTTTACCGAGTCCTCTTCGAGGCCGGGTACGATATGATGATGATGATTCCCATAGAAGCGTATGTTTTTAAAAGTATATGTATATATATATATATATACTCTACTGAGCCGCACTATAGTCGGCCGAGTACGGCACCTATTGTGCAACCACTGATCAGTTGGGTTTTATCGAGCTCCACATGGAAAGCTATGATTCTACCGAGCCTTATGATGGCCGGGTACGTTTTTACCGAGTCCTCTTCGAGGCCGGGTACGATATGATGATGATGATTCCCATAGAAGCGTATGTTTTTAAAAGTATATGTATATATATATATATATACTCTACTGAGCCGCACTATAGTCGGCCGAGTACGGCACCTATTGTGCAACCACTGATCAGTTGGGTTTTATCGAGCTCCACATGGAAAGCTATGATTCTACCGAGCCTTATGATGGCCGGGTACGTTTTTACCGAGTCCTCTTCGAGGCCGGGTACGATATGATGATGATGATTCCCATAGAAGCGTATGTTTTTAAAAGTATATGTATATATATATATATATACTCTACTGAGCCGCACTATAGTCGGCCGAGTACGGCACCTATTGTGCAACCACTGATCAGTTGGGTTTTATCGAGCTCCACATGGAAAGCTATGATTCTACCGAGCCTTATGATGGCCGGGTACGTTTTTACCGAGTCCTCTTCGAGGCCGGGTACGATATGATGATGATGATTCCCATAGAAGCGTATGTTTTTAAAAGTATATGTATATATATATATATATACTCTACTGAGCCGCACTATAGTCGGCCGAGTACGGCACCTATTGTGCAACCACTGATCAGTTGGGTTTTATCGATCTCCACATGGAAAGCTATGATTCTACCGAGCCTTATGATGGCCGGGTACGTTTTTACCGAGTCCTCTTCGAGGCCGGGTACGATATGATGATGATGATTCCCATAGAAGCGTATGTTTTTAAAAGTATATGTATATATATATATATATATATATATATATATATATATATATATATGTGTGTGTGTGTGTGTGTGTGTGTGTGTGTGTATCATGCATTTCATGTCAGTCACCTTCAGAGGCACTCAGATGTTACAGGTTGTATCTTCTCTATCCCTCTTTGCATTATTATTCTTATTTATGCTTTCCTACCTTACATGCTCGGTACTTTATTCGTACTGAGGTCTCTTTTGCTTGGGGACGCTGCATTTCATACCCACAGGTCCCGACATACAGGTTGATACAGTCCTCCTAGTAGGCTATCAGCTCAACGGAAGGTGTTGGCATACTCCACTTGCTCCAGAGTTTCCTATTTGTGCTACATGTATTTGAGTTTATCCAAGTTATGTGTCGTTAAATCTAGAACTTGTGAGATATCGATCGAAAGGCTTGTTAGTAATATTGTTGATTATTGGACTATTTGGGAGGTGTTCTTACGGTGTTTTATGGCTGGAAAATTTATGGAATAACCTGAGTATATTATTTTGTTATTATCAACATTTTCCTCAATATAAATAAGAGGGAAAGGGTTCAAAATATAGTGTTATTAAACATGAACTGAGCTTGCCACTCGACATGTTATTGTGTTGGTTTTGTTCCATATAGCTACTAGTTGTTGTGTGGGTTATTTGTTGACTGTTAGTAACTTATGAGATGTAGGAAACATAAGGGAGGTGCTGTCTAGTTTCTTGTAGAATATTTGTTTCAAAATATGAGAGTTACAACGCTTATACGATGATGACGAAGTCAGTCTACTCATTGTAGACGTAAGAAGATCATATTAAGTTGGTTGACAATTGGAGAGAATATTGAAAAGTTATGTTAAGGCACTTCCTTCTTTCTTTTGGCATGATCTAAAGTGAAATTAACGTAAACGATACGTTATTTCATAACGAATCTACTCCTAGCAACTAAGGTTGTCCATGCTGTTCTTTCCTTATAAAGTTATTATAAGCATGTATTTATGATACTTGAATTCTATTGAGGTTCATATTTATTGTATTATGTCCATAACATTTATCGAAAGTCAATGACCTTACGTCACTCAGAAAGGTTTAGAACGTGATTCCACGAGTACAGCATGTATTATATATGTATCTATTTTACTCTATCAAGCCACGCTATAGTCGGCTAGGTACAGCACCTATTGTGAAACCACTTATCAATTGGGCTTTACCGAGCTCCATGTGGCCGGGTACGATTCTACCGAGCCTTATGATGGTGGGGTACATTTTTACTAAGTCCACTTCGAGTCCGGGTATGATATGATAATGATGATTCCAATAGAGGCGTATGTTTTTAAAAGTATTCATGTATGTCGCCCTCAGAGGCACTCAGATGTTATAGGTTGTATCTTCTCTATCCCTGTTTATATTACTGTTCTTATTTATGATTTCCTACCTTACATACTCGGTACTTTATTCGTACTGACGTCCTATTTGCTTAGGGATACTGTGTTTCATGCCCGCAGGTCCCGACAGATAGGTTGACAGCCCTCCTAGTAGGCTATCAGCTCAGTGGAAGGTATTGGCGCACTCCACTTGCTCCGAAGTTGCCTATTTTGTATGTATACTTTGGACATGTAATGATTGGTATGGCGGGGTCCTGTCCCAACCTTTATGATGTTTTTGTACTCTTAGAGGCTTGTAGACAGATGTCATGTATATGGATACGTGTATGGCCTTGTCGGCCTATGTTTTGAGTGAACAAATGATCATGTCGGCCTTATAGGCCCGTATGTCACATGTATAAATTTGTATATTATGTTGGGTCGTTCTATGTCGAGTATTCTCTCATGTTTTATTTTGGTTATCTCATAACGGACCTTCTGGCCCATTTACCTATGATGGTATGATAAGAATGATACGTTACATTGGTACTCGGTTGAATAAGGCAGCGGGTGCCCGTCGCGGCCCTCTGATTTGGGTCGTGACAAATAATCTTGTTTATGATTTGGAGTTTGTAGCGACTATGCATGCGCCCAAGATTTGGAGGCATTACTTATATGGTGTGTCATGTGAGGTTCACACTTATCATCAGAGTCTTCAACATTTGTTCCAATAGAAGGATTTGAATTTGAGGCAACGGAGATAGCTTGAGTTGCTTAAGGACTATGATATCACTATCTTGCATCATCCAGGTAACGCATATGTGGTAGCAGATGCCTCGAATAGGAAGGTAGAGATCATCGAAAGTTTGGCATTTATTCTGGCTAAGGAGGGGTCTTTGGTTGTGGATGTTCAAGCCTTAGCTATAGATTTGTAAGATAGGATATTTCTGAGCCTAGCTGAGTTCATACTTGTGTTGTTGCACAGTCGTCCTTGTTTGAGCGTATCAAGGATCACCAGTATGATGATGCACACTTGTAGGTACTTAAGGACACGGTATAGCGAGGTGGTGCTAAGAAGGTGGTTATTTGGGATAATGGTGTAATGCGACTTCAGGGTTGGGTTTGTGTTCCTAATGTTGATGACTTGAGAGAGTTGATTCTTGAGGAGGCTCATAGTTCGGGGTATTCTATTCACCCAGCTACTAAATATGTACCAATTTGAAGCAGCATTATTGGTGGCGAAGGATGAAGAAGGACATTGTTGGGCATGTTTCAAGGTGTTTGAATTGTCAATAGGTCAAGTATGAGCATCAGAGACCATGTGATTTTCTTCAGAGGATTGATATACTGCAGTGGAAGTGGCAGCATATTACTATGGACTTTATAGTAGGTTTGCCATGAACTTTGAGGAAGTTTGTTTCTATTTTGGTCATTGATGATAGGTTGACCAAGTCGGCGCATTTCATTCTGGTTATGACTTCTAACACTTCAGAGAAGTTGGCTCAGATCTACATCAGAGAGATTGTTTGCTTGCATGATGTGCCCGTCTCTATCATTTCAGACCGCGACACGCAGTTCACATCACACTCATGGAGGCCCGTTCAGCATGAGTTGGGCACACGAGTGGAGCTTAGTACTGCATTTCACCCGCAGACAGATAGACGTCCGAGCGGACCATTCAGATTCTTGAGGATATGTTGAGAGAATGCATTATTGATTTTGGAGGCCATTGGGATCAATTCTAACCATTGGAGGAGTTTTCTTACAATAACAGCTACCAGTCCAGTATTTAGATGGCTCCATATAAGGTCTTATATGGCAGGCGATGTCGCTTTCCGGCTGGTTGAGCTTGGTGAGGGTACAAACTTGGTGCATGATACTTTGGACAATGTGAAGTTAATTCAGGAGAGGCTTCGCACACCTCAATCTAGGCAGAAGACTTATGTGGACAAGAAGGTTCACGTGTGGCATTTGGAAGGTGAGAATGCTCTTCTTAAAGTTTCTCCTATGAAGGGCGTGATGAGGTTTGGGAAGAAAGGTAAGTTGAGATCGAGGTTTATTAGTCTATTTGAGGTGTTGGAGAGAGTTGGAGAGGTTGCTTATAGACTTGCTTTGCCTCCTCGTCTTTCGGGAGTTAATCCGATATTTCATGTTTCTATGCTCCGGAATTATTGGGAAGATAAGTCGCATGTTTTGGACTTTAGCATGGTGCAATTGGATAAGAATTTACCTGATGAAGAGCCGATGGCAATTTTCTGTCACGACCCAACTGGAGGGTCATGACTAGCACCCGGGCCATACTTGCCGAGCACCA
>AWOL01S0083166.1:0-10661 GCA_000715115.1 Nicotiana otophora | reverse complement strand
AGAGTATTGCAAGAGTAAATGGTGTATTGACTGTTTATGATTTTTCATGTGTGTTCCCATTGTTGGTTGGTATGCCTCATTCTTTGGGAAGAAACCATTTGTGTTTGAAGTTTCCATTTCAAATGGATTTTAATTATATGATTTCTGAAATATCCTATATGTTGATACCTGATGGTGATCTTTGAACTTGAAAGAGGTGAAAGTGTGGATTATGAAATACGGCCATCGTGCCAGGAATAAAGAATCTTGTGAATGGCCTAATGAGCCAAGGAAATATTGTCGTTGTGAATGACTGTAAATTACTAATGAGAATTCATATAATGTGTAAGATGTTGAGGTGAGTACAATTGTGTTTATGATATTTCTGTTTGCAAATAAAATCAAAAATATTTTTAGGAGCATCATTAGCAATACCGAGGAAGGGTGGGTCATAAGGCCCACACTTGAAACTACACGTGCCGGTGTAGGGGTGGATTGTGATTATTACCCTTATTTGGGATGAAATTGGAACCTTTGGGAAATTTTAATATTATTCCCCTTGATTGGGATGAAACTGGAACCTTTGTGGACTGGAAAAGTCAACCCACGTGGCATATATGGGAAGGCGGCCTAGCTGATCGGGTGGAGATCAGACGCCATATTGTGCATATAGTGGTACTACTCTTGGTAACAACTTTCTTTCGCATCACATGTCAAACCACATTGTTCGTGGGGAGATGGACTCGCCGATCGGGCGTGATCGGACTCCGTGCTAACAAAGATCGTGGTATATCGGTTCTAATGATCTCCTAACCAAAATTATATATGAAGTTCGTATTTTGAAAATTATTATAATTTAACTGGACGTTTGGATATTGTTGATTGTGACTTGCTGTTTCTATATGTTGCCTTTTCTTATATGGGCATTCTATTTTGAAAGAGGATTTTAAGCTATACATACTAGTCCTATTCGACAGTACTAATGTCCCTTTTGCTGGGGGCGCTGCATCTTTAATGGATGCAGGTGGTTCTTCAGCAGACGACATTGATCAGTGATAGCAGTACACTCTTTTCAGCTGATTTGGTGAGCCCCACTTCATTTCATGGTCATGTATCTTTTGTTTCTCATGTACTGTGTTTTGAGGTATAGCCGGGGCCTTGTTGCAGGCATTTCCATATTACTCCTCTATTGTACTTAGAGGCTCCGTAGACAGGTTATGGGTTATGATTGATGTTGGGAATTGAACTAGAAATGTTGGTACTTGGAAATTATGTTTTTCATTAATTCTATAAACTCGTAATGTTTTGGAAATTATGAATGAGGCTACTAATGGAAATGAAAAGGAAGTTGTTAATAAAATCTTTTCAGTCATTGATTAATGGAGTACATCTCCTCTTTATTCATGGATAAGTTTGGGTAGAAGGAAATCTAACTGGCTTGCTCGGCCGGGTTCTCTCGGTTAAGCGCCGGTCCTGCTCCCCGAGTTTGGGGCATGACAAATAGCAACCAAAAGTTCTCATATTTCTTAGAATATCATATTGTTGAATTTGGTATTGACTTATAAAGGCCGTAATTCACATTGAGGCAAAGATGTAAATTGTTAAAATACAATTCTTGTGAATAACTCCACAAGAATGGTATTTCAATAATGGACAACTTTGCCTCAATGTGTATTACGGCCTTTATAAGTCAATACCAAATTCAACAACAAGATATTCCAAGAAATAGGAACTTCAAGTAAGGGACTCAACGGTTAAATAATTAATAAGTAATTGAGAGGAAAATAACTTCAACTAACCATGTAAAGACAATTAGCAAGTAAGAGTTAAGACAATTATTAACGATGACAAGTAAAGCATGTGAAGATAGACTAAAGATGATGAATATAACATATTATGGAAACTCAATTAAAGGCATGAAATGAATCTACGTAGCTAACACCGGTCAACTACCACATTTAGCCCGTGTACACACTCGTCACCTTGCATACACGGCTTTCACATATCACAATTAACACAAAACAACACCAATCCTAAGGGGTAATTCCCTCACACTAAGTTAGGCAAGACACTTGCCTCAAAACATGCTAACTCAATCCACTAGTAAGCATTTCCCGCGGTTATCTAACTCTGAACAGCTTGAATCTAGCCAAAAAAACTCATACCATAAATCCAAACTATAGGAAGCTATTCCGAACAATAAAGTTTCAATCATTAAAGAAAAATAAAAAGTCAACACTGCACTAGCGTCTCGGAGCCCAACCAAACTTACAACATCTAAACACCCATTCGATAACGAGTCCAACCATATAAGAATTACTCAAATCCGACTTCAATACGCCTTTCAAATCCCCAAAATATTTCCCAAACATTCCAACTCAAATCATTAATTAGATGACAAAATTAAAGATGGATTCATGTAATATAGCCAAATCAGAGTTAGGATCACTTACCCTAATAATTTCCTTTAGGATCCCTCAAAAATCACCACAACCGAACTCTCTAGGTCCAAAAGATGAAAATGGGATAAAAACCTTGAACGCCCCCTTTCTTCCTAGCGATTTTCGCTTATGCGGGCACAATGTCGCACCTGGGACGCATCACCTGCGAAAATATCCATCGCAAGTGCAGTTCCAACTAACCCCATGAAGTTCCGCTTCCGCGGACCAATTGCTTGCACTTGCGAGCCCGCTGCTACGGAGCCTCAACCGCACATGCGGTCCTTCATAAGNACGCCCCCTTTCTTCCTAGCGATTTTCGCTTATGCGGGCACAATGTCGCACCTGGGACGCATCACCTGCGAAAATATCCATCGCAAGTGCAGTTCCAACTAACCCCATGAAGTTCCGCTTCCGCGGACCAATTGCTTGCACTTGCGAGCCATTCCTCACAGTTCCGCTTCAGTGGAAAAGCCCTTGTGCCTATGGATGCGCATCTGCACCGAGGTGTCCGCATCTGTGAAGCTAGGTCTGGACTTGCCTCCTCTGCTTATGTGATGCACCCTCACGCACATGTTTGTCCGCACCTGCGGTCAAACCCTACGCTGGTGCGATGACACCAGAACAACATACCTTAGCAATTCAACCATGTCAAAATTTACTCCGAATTCAATCGGAGTCACACCCAGGGCCCTCGGGACACCTTCTGAATATACCAACAAGTTCCAAAGCATATAACACAACTACTCGAGGAAAAACATCATATCAAACAACATCAATTCTACGAATCGCAAATCCAATTCAAGCCTATTGAAACTATGAACATCCGACTTCCAAAACTAATGTCGATTCATACTAAAATAACTCCGATTGACTTCATATTTCCACACAAGTCATAAATAACATGACAGACCTACTCCAGTTTCTGGAATCAGAATCCGACCCGGATATCAATAAAGTCAACTCCTAGTCAAACTTCTCAACCTTCCAAACCTTCATCTTTTGAACTTTCACCAATTCAAGTCGAAATGACTTACAGACTTCCAAATCAATATTCGGACACGCTCCTAAGTCCAAAATTACCATTCGGAGCTATTGGAAAAATCAAAATTCCATTCAAGAGTAGTCTACACAAAGTCAAACTACGGTCAACTCCTTCAACTTAAACTTCAAACTCAGGGAGTAAGTGTCTCATTTCACTCCAAAACTTACCCAAACCAAAACGAAACACCACCGGCAAGTAACATAACCATAATAAAACATAGAGGAGGCAATAAATAGGGGATCAGGGAAAAAATACTCAAAACCATCGTCCGGGTCCTTACATCCTCCCCCTCTTAAAACAAACGTTCATCCTCGAACAATTATATAGACATACTTGAAGTGGTGAAAAGATGAGGACAATGGCCACACATATCACGCTCGGTCTCCCAAGTCGCCTCCTCGACTGGTTGACCCCTCCACTCAACCTTCAATGAAGCAATGCTCTTTGACCTCAACTTTCGGACCTGCCTGTCCAAGATGGCCACCGACTCCTCAACATAAGACAAATCCTCGTCAAACTGTTTTGAGCTGAAATTCAACACATGGGATAGATCACCATGATATTTCTAAAGAATAGAATCATGGAATACTGGATGAACTGCAGTTATACTAGGTGTAAATAAAAGCTTGTAGGCCACCTTCCCAATCCTCTCAAGAATCTCAAAAGGTCCGATATACCTAGGGCTAAACTTGTCATTTCTTCCCGAACCTCATAACACCCTTCATAGGCGAAACCCAGAGCAATACCCTCTCTCCAACCATGAATACAACATTGCAAACCTTCCGATCTGCATAACTCTTCTTTCTATATTGGGATATACGAATCCGATCTTGAATCAACTTAGCCTTTTTCCAAAGAATCCTGAACCAAGTTTGTACCCATTAGCCTCGCCTCACCTGTATCAAACCAACCCACCAAAAACCGACACCGCCTCCCATACACGGCCTCATATGGAGCCATCTGAATACTCGATTGGTAGTTGTTATTTAAGGCAAACTCCGCAAGCGCCAAGAACTGATCCCAAGAACCCCCGAACTCCATAACATAGGCACGAAGCATGTTCTACAATATATGAAAAGTTTATGACGTCCAAATCCACTACTAAAAGGTAAATGAACACGGTCTCATGCAATATAATTTACCTAACTATAAGTCGGGGTCGAATCCCATAGAGAACAATATATAGGATATTAGGCGTGTAAGAGCATTAACATTTATTATGCAAAGCCAAAAACTTATAATGGTTTTGGGAATATTTATGTCTATATGCGAAAATGTAATTTAACCTAGAAATCAAGTAAAATGATCTATGGCTACAAGCATGGATGCAATGGGCATTACACTTAAGTAATGATCCAATGTATTTCATGATTTTACAAATATGAGCGAGTTTATGTTGATTAGCCTCGGGCAGTAATTATATATTAGCTTCTTCCAAAGACTAACAAGACTTCCTAACTGAATTATCCCTAAAACAACTAAGAGATTAAGCACACCCGAATATGGCAACAAGTAGTTCAATCCTATCCCTAGGTAGAATCTATAAAGTGAGGGTTAAAACCTCAAGTTCTTGTTAATTAATCTTTCCCAACCCCAAATTATATTTCCCAAAATTAATTCGAAGTTAATTGGCGAGTCATAGGGTGAGCTAATCCATTTGGAAACATTAAAGAACAAGAATAATTAAAGAAACAATAACTCACTTCAATATAAATAAAAATTGTTCAATACATAAGCACAACAAGGTATTTAATCCACACTTTAAATATGAATATTTTCATAAACAAGATAATACGCACTTAGATATTCAATACAAAGCAAGGAAATGAAGAAATGAACATAAATGGGTAAGAAATTCTCAACCACAAATTCCAAATCTTCAAGACTCAAGTGTGTGTGCAAGAACCCTAACTTTCAAACTTGTCTTCTCTAGTCATGAGACTAAAAATTAAGGCAAAGATGTGTTTACGATAAGCTAGGTCGTGTATTAGTGGCTTTGGAATATAGAAAATGTGAAATGCCAAAACTGCCCATAGGTGAAGCCCGTTGACCTCACTTGTGGAGGGATCCTCGTAAGTGTGGTTCTGTCACGACCTAAAATCTCACATGTTGTGATGTCTCCTATCTCAATACTAGGCAAGCCGAGAATCTTAAAAAGCCATCACATATTTTAAGTTTGAAAATATAGTATTTACTTTAAGTGGAAGAAAACTTACAAATACATATATAAACACTCCCAAAACCCGGTGTCACCGAGTACATGGGCATCTAAATGAATACAAAGTCTGACTGATAATAATCACTGTCTGAAAATATAGAATAGTACAATAACTAAAAAGGAAATGAGTCAAAGTCTGCGGACGCCAAGCATCTACCTTATAGTCTCCAACAGAATAAACTCTAAAATCTAGTAGCCGCTGTATCTGGGAGCACCTGGATCTACACACGAGGTGCAAAGTGTAGTATGAGTACAACCAACTCAATAAGTAACAAGACTAACCATTGGGCTAAAACTAGTGACGAGCTCCGCAGGTACAGTCCAGTATAGAAATAACAATACCGAAATGTAGGCATGCTTTCATGTTGAACAGTTACTCTCAGTACAAATAAAATTGATCAATTCTGAACAATATGAGGAATATGAAATCTCTGTATCTACATGCCAATGCACATACTGTATGTGATGCACCTTAGTGAAAACTCAGTACTGTATATGGCCAATCTACCCCAGGAAAGATCCATCCTCGAACATCAATGATTCGGACAAGATCCATATCCAAGAAAAATCCATCCCTCAATATCAATGCTTCGGGCAAGATCCATGCCCAGGGAAGATCCATCCAAGATATATATATATATATATATATATATATATATATATATATATATATATATATATATATATATATATATATATATATATATATACAAATATGCTCACTGTGAGGTTCCAGACTTCGGAGGGGCTCCTTCATCCAAAGCGCTATAATAGCTAGATCCAGGCATAGATAAGTAAACATAACTATCACTCAGGATCTCCAGTCACTCGGGCTCTCAATGACATGAAAAATCAACCCGACATGACGATGTGAGGTATCAATGAATGACAACAGAGATTGAGATATGATATGCAAGTGATAGATGTGACTGAGTGTAAAATTGTAAATTTAAATAATTAATTCAACAACCATACGACCCATGTGGGTCCCAAAATATATCGGCGCATAGCCAAAAGTTGATCTTTAACATGAATCTCAGCTCAATTTCTTTAAGACGTGGAGGATATGAGGATAATGGTATTTATTTAATTATGCAACTCCACGAAATCAATGTAAGTCACAATTTCTATGATGCACGCCCACACACCCGTCACCTGCCTTAAACCGTGTAATTTCTCACTCTGCTATGCCCTTGCCTCATGAATTGGTCTCTGAAAGCCTCGTAGCTAGCCACAATTAATTTGATTCAGTCAATACAAGTTATTGGAATTAATTCCATAAGAAAATACTAATTTTCCAATAATAATCCGAAATTTAGCTCAAAATTTCCTATGGGGCCGACGTCTCAGAACCCGACAAATGTCAAAAACTCTGAAAGGCCATTCATCCATGAGTCTAACCATACCAATTTTACCAAAATCTTACCTCAACTCAACCTCCAAATCCTCAAAGCTTATTTTCAAATCCCTAGGTTCAAATCCCCGATTCATACCTCAAAAACATATGATCTAGTCCGATTATTCGACAATAATTCAATATTATGGAGTAGAAATTATCACAAGTGACTTACCTCAAGATTTCCCGTAATTTCTCGCTCAAATATCTCCTCAATCCGTGTTTGGAAAGTCCAAAAATGAGAAACTTCCCGGACCCTTCTATTTGTGTACACTGTCCAGAAGTTCCGCACCTGCTGAATTTTTAACCGCTTTTGTGCAACCGCTTCTGCATATTTTCCCTTGCTTTTGCGAAATTCCTCGCTTTTGCGATCACCTACGTGCAGGTACGAGTCTGCACCTGTGAGATGCCTTCCGTATCTGCGCTCCACAGTCCCCAGCCCCAGGCGCCTCTTTTGTGTTCCTTCTCGCGCAGGTGTGAGTCTGCTCCTGCGAGGTTCCTTCTGCATCTGTGCACTTTGCTTCTGCGCACCCCAGATTGCTCTTGCGAGCTCACACCTGCAACAAATGTTCCACAGGTGCGATTGCACCAGAAGACTTCAGCTTCAGCAGTCTCCCAAATTCAAATATCAATCCGTTAACCATCTGAAACTCACCCAAGACCATCGAAACTTTAACTAAATTTACCAACAAATCCTAAAACGTCATACGAACTTAGTCGTAGCATCAAATTACATTAAACAACATAAAAAACAAAAATTGCACCGGGATTCAAGCCTAATGAACTTTGAAATTTCCAAATTCTACAAACAACGTCGAAACCTATCAAATCACGCCTGATTGATCTCAAATTTTTCACACAAGTCATAAATGACATAACGAACCTATTCAAATTTCCAGAATTGGACTCCAACCTCGATATCAAAAAGTCAACCCCCACAGTCAAACTTTCCAAAAAATCAACTTTCGCCATTTCAAGCCTAATTCCACTACTGACTTCCACTATGTGTGCGACATGGCATCTGATAATGACTCGATCGGCTAGGACGTCTCATACGAGACATCAACCAAATCACAATTTCAATTACAATTTCTAACACAATCACCACCACGTGTGAAGCATGACGTCCGATCATGACCCGATCGGCTAGGCCGTCTCATGTGAGACATCACCGTTTTCTATCAATCATCTTGTTTCGTATTGCTTTCACATATCTTCTTTTCATTGGCACTAATGGCCATAATTGTATTATTTCTCTTGGCATATTGGCCGTGTATCATATTTCACATTTCGCATTACGTGATTCGTATTTCATGTTTCGTATTTCATGCACACCTTTTTACTTTAAACCATCATCATGGACTTTCCAACAATAAGGCATTTCTATTCAGGACATATAAGCATATAGTTGAGCAAATAGGAGTCTTAGGCACATCATGATTTCTTACACAATCTTTCATTAGCTTTCATTTGAAACACAACTTGAACTCAAGGCATTTAGATATGCATCCAATACTTTAAGCACATTCTCAAATAGTAATACAACATGACAAGAGCATATGAATTACATATTGATCACGGATGTCTATTGACACTAGCTTATTCGTATAATCGATTCACAATGAGCAACATGGGACTTACATGGATATTGTGGGATTCAATTTTTAAGAGAAGAGTTTAGCCAACATACCTCACTTGAGCTTCCTTAACTCTACAATGTTCCGGAAATCTTAGCAACTTCAGTTTATTTTAGAAAAGTAGCAAATTGAATTAGGAAGATGATCATGGTTTTATCTCATTTGACCATTTTATCAAGCACTAGGTGTACATTAAGGTTTCAAGGCCCTTTTATGGAGAATTCCATCATCCCACAACCCCTTCTTTACTATTTTAGCTCAAAAATCTCCCTACATCCCATGATCAATCATGCATGCAAAATAAGCCACTCCCATACCCATGAATTACCTTACTACTTACCTATTTATAGTTAAATTTAGAAATTAAGAGATAAAGTGTAAAATCTTATCTCTAGGATGAAGACCTAGTGTGCTTCCCTTGTTAATCCTTTCAAGTTTTGAGTAAGAATTGGGGAATAATTGATTTGGGAAATAATTGATTGAGGAACTCTCTTCCTCTCTATAGCCTTTTCTCTTACTCAAAATATCAAGTTCTCCCTTCAGAAATGGTCCATATAGTCTAAATAAAGAAATGGGGTCGGGTTATAAAAACCCAAAAAATAAAGCTCTGAAATGGGATCTGTGGTCGCATATCCGACCGTATGTGACCGTATGCAACCGCATAATATTTCTGTGGTCTGCGTAATGGCCCTCCGGAATTAGTCTGGTCCGCCCCCCTCTGCGGCTGTTATGCGGTCCCCAGACCTATAATATTGGCGCCTATGATGGTGCCTTGCACAGTTATTTCGGCGCCCCTGACAATGCCTCGCGCATGCAAGGTTTACCCGAACTATTTTTATTTTCCTCCTCAATTTTGGGACATGTTCATTTTATTAAATCCCTACCTCAATACCCCACAACCCAAACACAAAAACCTACTCTAGAAAGGGAAGCTCTCAGTAACCTAACTTCCCCAAGGTCCCTCCATCAACAAAGATATTCGATCGAAATACTATTGTTGAGAAAGGAAATTATAGAACTTGAATTCAAGAGGATTCAATGTCATAAAGGTAATGCTTCTACTCCCAAATCATTTATAGCTATGAATTGATGAGGTTTGAGAGAATAGTAAATGGGTTTGATAAAGAGAACCATATGATCCATTGTATGCTTTTGTATTGTAGACTTATGATTGTTGTAAACATTTGGGTGATGAAACATGGTGTTAGTTACATCAATTTGGGATTGTAGGATCACTTAGAAGTAGTATAATGAGAACTTGGTGAAGAAAAGACCAATTACTAAGGGCTATGAGGCTTTACGCCCAAAGGGTGTTTGATAGAATTCGTAAGTGACTCAAACATTCAAATTAGTGCTAATATTGGTTCATCTTGATATATATTGACGTAGATTATCGTTGAAGGAGGCAACAAACATTGTGATATGCTTAAAAAGGCCAGCGTCAAGGTATGTGAGGCTAACTCCCTTTATCACGTTATTTGATTCCATGTTGTGACTTTAGGGACTTTTTAGTTCTTGATCATTCAAGAACACATTTCTTGATCTAAATTCATTCTTTTAATATCATAGAATCATAACTTTCATTAAACAGATACAACATAAATATTTACTTGTTTTGAACGAGTAAATAGTGTTTCTTATAGTTCAAATCATCATCTATTCCCTTGTTTTTGAACCATGATATTCCAAGTCCTAAAACTTGAGATACACTATTGTTTGAAATTCCCCACAAACCATGTTTTTGTTTCAAGATCTTGATTCTAGTCGGTTGGTTCTTTGTTGACTCGAAGAATCACATAACTGCTCCAAGCGTGTAATACCCTATAAATCCAGATTAGTAATAGATGTATTAAATGAGTATTAATGTGACCTTCTAGACATGTGAAATCCTATCTGGATGAGTATGGGTGGAAACAAATTATTTAAGATCAAGACCGAGAGTGAGGTG
>AWOL01S0083162.1:0-39204 GCA_000715115.1 Nicotiana otophora | reverse complement strand
CAAGAAGAGAATATATAATTCCAAAAAATTTAATAAGAAACACTACAAATCACTATTATATAATTGGAATCATGGATCAAAGAAAATATCAAATATTAATAAATACAGGACTATCATTATATAAATTTTCTAATTTATTCTGGATTATGTTTACTTTGTCTATTGTAAATATGATAATTTCTAATTGGGTAGTTGTATTTTTACTTTCATTTTCTAATTTTTGTGTGATTTTTTCACTTCCTCGTATCCATTCTGTAGTTTTCCTTTGTTTGTTGTTTACCCTTTTTGCTCCTACTTTATTTTTACATGGTGTGGTAAACCACCAGTGTGTTTTTGTTATTATATGTGGGTATAATCTATCTAAAAATGGCATTCCTAGTAACATATCTTTTGTAGTAAACTCAAAGTTATACATTTCTTCTATAATTAATATTTTGTCCCATATTTGTATTTTTACATTCTTGGCTTTGTAGTTAATCATACTTCCTTCATTATTAAATCCTGTTACTACCATAGGTGTTTTTAATTTTTCCCATTTATCTGTTGGTAAACAATTATATTTACATATACTAGCTTCTGCTCCTGTATCTATCATTGGTGTATAGTATCTATTATAATATCCTTCTACTATGATTTTTGCAAGTATATATATTTTCATTCTTCCGTTCTTTTTATTATTATTTTCTTATCTTTGTATGTTATGGTTAATTGCTTATCTCCTAGACTATATGGTTTTACCTCTTCTAACCATTTTATTCCTAGTGTTATTATGTTTTCATTTTCGTTTTCTTGATATATTTTAAATTGTATCGTTAAAGGTATTCCTCCAATAATTATTTCTTTTTCTGTTATTTCTTCATTTATTATTAATTCTTTAGGTAATTCAGGGCATAATTGTTCAGTAGTTATTATTTCAGTTTCCGTTACTAATTCTCTTGTAATGTTAATTCTGTTAGTTAGTCTGAATTAAAAGCTTTTTCATAAAATTCTTTTTGTAGTGAAATTATTCTGATTATTTCTGATATGCATTCTAATACATATTCTATATATTCTATATCTTGGGTTCTTTGATAGTCTTCTATATTATCTTGTATTAGATTTTTTAGTAAATTTATATTTTCTGTAATTTGTTGCCAGTATTGTAGATATCTACGATTCATTATATGCTATCAAAATATAGGTCTAGTTCATATAAATTTGTTTCTGGTATAATTAGTTCTGTCCAATTCTGGTCTATTATTTCTGTTAATACCCAGTTATTGTATTTCGCAGTGGATGATTAACAATTCACGAGCTAGATTTTGTAGCATCTGATTTTGTAGCATCTGATTTTACCCAATCTTCTCTTGTGCATTCTGCTAATTTCATGCCTTCGCTAGTGTTTAATTTGTTGAGTATGTCAAAAGTTCGTGAATCCGTTACCCTTTTTTCTTGCTTATTCGTCCTTATTTGTGAGTCAGAATAAGTATACTATTAAATCTAGAAATAAAGATAAAAAGGAAAAGGACTGGTGCGTTCAGTTTCATATATGTATGAATCCTTTTACTAAATTGAAAAAAAGAAGAAGTATAAATCTTTGTAATTATGCCCTCTGTCAAAATTTGCAGCCCTTATGCTTTCCAAGAGACAGAAAAAGAAAGATGTAACATTTTGAAACAAATTATGTTACATTTTCAAATTTTACAAACATGTAACATATGTAGCCTTTGTATAATTTTGGAATGTTTAAATTCTTTTGAAAGATAATTTATCTATGTTAGGTTTAAACAGAGAATTAGTCAAAGTGAAAAAGGACAAGTATCTTGGGAGAGTACCATTGAAGTGGTTTAGCCCTTGCTCTTTCTTGTTATTTTTATCAGGATAAAGGTTTCAATTTCATTTACTATTTGCTGTGATCAGTTTGCCAGCATATGTAGCCCTTCCCTGCTTGCCTGCAAGAGAGCTCCAGGCAATTTTAGACTGAACGGCATATTTATGACCCTTGAATTTATTCATTGTCTTTGAAGGATGGGTTTAGTACTAATAAATCAGTCAGGAAAACACAAAATAGCATTATTATTACTTCTACACTCTATATACTAACTTGTGTTTGCCTTTTTTTGTTGCCAATTTACTTTAGGACCTCTGCTTTAGTCTTCATTGTTTTGTTTTCTGATAAGTTAGCTATTTGATGTTCTAAAGCTATGTGAGAACATTTTGCTTGAGACTTGAGGTCTTGCTGCATTATCCATTTGAATACACGTTTCCCACTAGCACTGACATAATAATCTGCTGGACTGATGTGGGTTCTTCGAATATTGCAATTTACAGAAGCTTCCTATTTTCAATCAGTCAACTAAGCTTTTGTCTAAAACTAGTTGGGGTCGGCTGTATGGATCTATGATACATGGTCTATGAACATTGCAACTTACAGAAGCTGCTTAGGTTCGATCAATCAATCGATCAACTATATGTTCTTAAACTAGTTGGGATTGGCTATTTGAATATCCATGTCTGTTCTGTTCTACTCCGTTCATTTCATTTTTGTACTCGATAATTCATCTTAAAAGACAACTTAAGATTTTAAAACTAGAGGTTCTTTAGATCTCACATTTATCTTACACTGATATACAAATCTCTAATGAAACTGAAGATTCCTGGAAAGTGTTATAATAACAACTAAGCCTTAATTCCAACTATTAGCAAAGATTTCTCTTTGTCACCTATGTAATGTTCCTTGAATCTACGCTCTATCACTCTTTTCTAAAGTTTCATCATTTGACTCATAAGCTTAATACTACAATAATTCGCACAGTTCTTAGATCGACCCCCCCTCCCGGTTCTTTTTGTCTTATATTCTCTGTTTTTTGAATCTTCATTATGTTTTCCTTTTGAATTGAATTTGTTAAAATTCCTGGCATTTGATATCCTCTAGAAATGGTGACACTTTCAGTTCCTGCTTGTTCCCTAATACTCGCGCAGGAATAAAGTTTGGATTTGTTCCTTTTTGATTTTAGCATTTTTGCTTTGTTTCTTTCTTTCAAGTGTCTGAAATGCTCATTGTTTTCCCTTTTCTGAATGAGTTACAAATTTGTTGCTCCGCAGTTGATGTTGAGAGACATGCCAGAGATTTCATCGAAGCAGCCAAAAAGCTTCAACTTTATTTGATTGGGTTGCAACGCGAGGATCTGCCTTCCAAAGTAGATATGCTTAGAAAGGTAAGTTTGGGTAACGCTGATGATACTTATCCAAAAAGACAAGAAAAGATACAATTTTGATGATATGAGTTTCTAGAGGACTTCTAATCTTTTCCACTCATTTTTGGCATTGCTAATGGAGTATTGTGTATTCCAAATAATTATGAATAGGAGATTGTAAAAATGGAAGAAGAGTTGAAGAGAAAGACTGAGCTTATAACCAAGCAGGAGAGACTGATTCAAAATTGGAAGAGAAACACAACATTGAGTTGGAAAGGGTGTAAGCTAACTGCAGATCTGTGTGATGTAAGCTAGTATACGAGTTTCTTTCTTTTGCGAGGTCCATTATGTTGTTTTCTCTTGCTATCATCCCTTAGCTTTCTGTATTGAAAGTGCTTGAAGACAATAAGCTCACTACAAAGATGACTTGTAGCTAGCTTTCTGTATTTATTTGTTTGGAAGTTATTAGGTTGGTCGAAGTACATAAGCAGCAAACGTTAATCTTGTTTTGGATTCCTATTTTGAAAAATGTAGAGAAGTTTTGTTATGTTGCTACTCGTAGGGATTACTTATTATTTGTCATTAGACTCATCAGACATCGGTTCATCTCCTCTCTCCCACAGCTTTTCATTTTCTAATGCTTGCCTTTCCCTAAGGATTCTAAGTCTTCGTGGCAGTAACTGATTATTTGCATATAGGTCCATACCGGAAAAGATGAAAAAGAAAAACCAATAGGCTACACAATCTATTTTTAACGTGAAAATAACACGGGCTAGCCAGTTTTTGGATTGGTAATAAAAAATAGCAGTGTTTGCAAATTCATTGAAAAATAGTCACTGTTTTGCTGAAACACGGAAAGTTCCAGCATAATATGCGGGATCATGGAGCTCCTGCGTATAAACTTTCAGCATATATTATGTTGGAACTCCAGCACACGGAAAGTTCCAGCATAATATGCGGGATTATGGAGCTCCTGCATATAAACTTTTCGCATATTATGTTGGAACTCCAGCACATTATGCTGGAAGCTCATATGTAAAACAATCGAACTCTAGCATATTATGCTGGAATATTCCCAAAATTTTAAGGGTGTTTTTGTTCAGATTTTATCTTTACATGAAAAAGTAGCTAAATTTCGATTACTTTTGAAATTGTGACTATTTTTTAATTACCAGTTGTAAATCTAGCTATTTTTTTTTTATTTTTTCCCATTTTTTCCAAGGGGTAACAATAGGCATCTCGGGTGTCAGTCCCCTACAGGTGGCTCCTCAGTCATTGCTCGGACAGGTGCTCTGGCTGCAGCATGTGCCCCTCCTCGGCCTCTACCCCGGCCCCAGCCTCGTGCGGCTTTAGCAGGGGCGCGGGTGTCCGATCATCTGATCCAGCAGTGCGTGTCCTCACCATCTGTGAGAAAATAGAAAGACAGACTCAGATTTCGAAATCAACAAATTCACACGATATGAAATCAAAGAAGTGAAATTTTCCTAATATTTCTGTAGCCTCTCAAAGATAAGTATAAATGTCTTTGTACCGATTCGCAAGACTCTGCCAAACTTGCTTATGACTCGTAACATCTATGATGAACTTAGAGCTCTGATACTAACTTGTTACGACCCCAAATTCTCACCTTAGGATGTCGTGATGACACCTAATCTCTGAGACTAGATAAGCCTAACATACATTAAGATTTAACAAACATAACGATTTAAATATCAACTCAAACTGGTAATCAATCATAGTAAAACCAAATAGATACAATTATTAATAACTCTCAAAACCTGGTGGAACCGAGCCATAAGCTCTACAGAGAGTGCACTAGTAACCTCGAAATATAATACTGTTTTGAACAGGAAACGAACAGTAATACAACTAAAAGCGGAAGGTGACTTCGAGGCCTGCGAACGTCGGGCAGGTGTACTTTGAAGTCTCCAAAAATAAATGATCAATCACTCGCGTCTGGCATGAGCGGATGAACCTGGATCTGCACAGAAATGTGCAGAAGTATAGCATGAGTATACCACAACGGTACCAGTAAGTATCAAGTGTAACCTCGGTAGAGTAGTGACGAGGCCAGGTCAAGACACCCACTAGGACAAGAAAACTGAACAAAATATAATAAAGTCTAATGACGGAAATTGAGGAAATGACTGACAACAAAGTAGCACAATAATGTAGGCTAACAACGAAATTTAAGGCAATAAAGGAAACAAGGAATGAACACGTGATAGGAACAACAAATGATCCAACACATGATAGGGACAACAAGTGATCTATTACCTTAAAAATACAAGTAAAAACAATGAAGAACAAATATAACGACTGTTCCAAATCAACAAGCCTTTTAACATGGAATGTACAACAAGAATCACAACCGAAGTACCACACCTCACAATCTCATTTCACAAGTCACAATCATAATCTTCCTTATATCACCGCGTGAGCCTTGCATTTGTTTTGAAAATATTTTTTCTGAAATAGCTACACGCGCTTTAGTCCCCTTATCTCACCGCGTGGCTTCAAGTAATTTCCTTACTAGCAATACGTGTATAAATCCTACCTTATCTTACCGCATGCGTATCAACCCCTATCCTTATCCTACCGCCTGCGTATCAACCCATATCCCTATACCACCACATGCGTATCAATATCACAACAATAATCAACCTGCACCACATGTGCCCATATACCACAACACTTGCCAAAAATTAACAATACCAATGTTACCACAACATATAGCCCATGGCTCAACCAACAATGTGAACAAACATATCAATAATAAAAAAATGAACGAGGGATACTCAACGAGGAAAGATATCTTAATAATCAGCAACTTCAAATAAGAATAATTCAACAATAAAAGAGGTAATAACAACTAAAGCATATAAGAGCAAACTTAACAATAAAAGACAGAACATACGCTAACAACATCAAATAGAGCATGTGAGAGAAACTTTAACAATGGAAGATATAACATGTTATGACAATTTCACTTAGATGCATGGAAGAAGCCTAAGAGTCTATATCGGTCAAAATACCACATATAAACCCGTATACACACTCGTTTTTCACGTAATTCAAATAATACGATCAACCCAAATCCTAAGGGGTAGTTCCCCCACACAATATTAGGCAAGATACTTACCTCAACTAGGCCAAATCAACCCTCAAAAATAGTTTCCCCGCTATATTTTACCTCTTCACGGCTCAAATCTAACAAAGAACGACTTAATAATATCAAACAATGCAAGGGAAATCAATTTTGATAGATAAAGCTATGATTTTTACACAATTCACCAAAAGTCAACCCCGCGAGCGCCCGGTCAAAATTCGGTTCCAAGGGTAGATTTCGACTACCCATAACTCCACGAGTCCATATATGTGTTTTGTTTTCAAATCTGAATCGAATTCAATTCTTAAAACCCAAAATTTTATTTTTCAAAACTTGGACAACAATTCCTAAAATTTCTCTTTTATTCTCATAAATTTGATGTTAAATCTCATATAATCATGAAATAAAGTTGAAAATTGATTAAAACTACTTACACAACGATTTTAGATAAAAATCCCCTCTCTAAATCGACTCCTACCGAATCTAGAGTTCTAAAATGAGAGAAAGGAGATGAAATCCCGACTTTCCAACCTTTTGTTCACTTGCAGATATCGCAATTGCGACACTGGGTTCATAATTGCGAAAAAAGTCTCGCAATTGCGTCTATTGACAACCAAAGGGGGAAGTCACAAATGCGATATTGGATTCGCATTTGCGAAGCATGTCCCCATCACAAATGCGATAAAATTATCGCAAATGCGATACTACCTAGTCTAGCCTATTTTTCGCAAATGTGATCAAGGCATCGCAAATGCGACACCTGAGGCCCCTATTCTATGATTGCAATTGCGATGCTGGTGTTCGCAATTATGACATCAGAGACACCAGCATATCAGCAACCTGATTCAGTTCAAAACTATTCTGAAACACGTCCGGAACTCACTCGAGCCTTCGGGGCTCCAAACCAAACATCCACACAAGTCTTAAAATATCATACAAAATCGCTCGCATGATAAAAACACAAAAATAATATCTAAAACTATGAATCAGACATCAAAACGCATGAATTCAAAGGAAAACTCAAGAACCTCTAGAATTGCAATCAAGCGTCTGAATCCTATCAAACCATCTCCAAATGACGCCAAATTTTGTATACAAGTTCAAAATATCAAAACATACCTATTTCAAGTCCCAAAACCTAATTCCGAAACCGATAGCTAAAAAGTTAACCTGCGGTTAAACTTGGAAAAACCTCTAAGCCTCAAATTGTCAATTTTCGGCAAAATAAGACAAATCGACCTAGGGACCTCCGAATTCGATTACGGGAATATGCCCCAAGTCCAAAATCACGATATGAACCTATCAGAGCCATCAAAATACCATTTCGGGGTCGTTTTTACAAAAGTCAAACTTAGGTCAACATTCCCAACTTAGGCTTCTAAACTAAGAACCAAAGGGTCCAAATCAATCTAAAACCTTCCCGGAACGAAACTAACCAACCCTGCAAGTCATAACACTATAAATACACATGTGTGAAGCATCAAAAGGGAAAAAGGGCTCAAATACACAAAAATGACCGATCGGGTCATTACACTACCGGTAGCAACTCCTTCTGCGTGGCTGTGTAATTTATCTGAGATGGATTCAGTGCTTTGCTAGTGTACCAAATTTAGTGGAACACTTTATTTTTTCTTTAGCCCAAGACGGCCCAAATTGCAGTGTTACTAGCATCACACATAAGCTCAAACGCCTCTCCCCAATCCAGGGATGTAATAATTTGTGCAGTGTAAGGCCCCATAAGATCGAGGGTTGTATAGACGTTTTGGGTTGAACAGTACGTTGGGGAGTTGAAGAATCATTTTGTAGACCATGGTGTTTTTGCGGTCCACTATGCGACTGCAGAACCACTTTATGGGTCATAGATTTGCCGTAGAGTGAAGCAGAACTTGAGAAAATTTTGAGAACCATTATGCGGCCCATTATGCGACCGCATAACCATTTTATGGGCCGCATATCCGTCGCAGAAGCCAGCATGACAAATTTCGGAAGGAGGTTCTACGGTCTTTTATGCGACCGCAAAATTGGTCTACGGGCCGCACACCTATCGCAGGCCTACATAGAAATGCCCAATTCTGCAGGGCCATTATACGGTTCATTTTGCGGACTGCATAAGTGTTATGCAGTCCTTTATGCGACCGTAGATATGCATTGGGGCTTCATTTTTTTCTAATTTCATAACCCGACCCTATTTCAATATATAGTCATTAGTGACCATTTGTAAAGAGAAAGTCTGATATTTCTAGAGAGAAGAAGTGCCATACAGTGAGAGGGGAAGTTCCTAAGCTTATTGTTCATCAATTCTTGCTCAAACATTGGAGAATTCACAAGAAAAACTCACTAGGTCTTCATCCTAGAGGTAAGATTCTACTCCCTAGTCTTTAATTTCGGGATTTAACTGAAAATAGGTAATGAGAAAAGCAATTCTTGGGTGTGGGAGTTGTTCATTATGCATGTGTGTATTATCAAGGTTTGTGGGAAGATTGTTGAGCTCAATTAGGTAGACTTTGGGTAGTGGGATGAAGGAATTCACCATAGGAGGACCTTGAAATCATAATGTCCATCTAGTGTTTGATAAAATGCTCAAATGAACTGGAACCATGAACTCCTTCCTAATTTGTGTTTAATTTTGTTATGTTTCTAAATATATCAAAGTTGCTAAGATTTTCGAAATATTGTAGTAATTTAAGGAAGCTCAAAGCGAGGTATGTTGGCTAAACTTCTTTCTTAGAATTGAATCCCACGAGGCCCTTGTATGTCCCGAGTTGTTCATTATAACTTGACTATTCCGAGAAAGCTTTGTGTCAAAAGATATATGTTCAATATGTATTCCAAATGCTCTTGTCATGTTATGTTACTATTTGATAATGTGTTCAAAGTATGGGTTGCGTATCTAAATGTTATGACTTCAAGTCGTGTTTCAAATGAAAGTTAATTTGCCAAATTGTGTAGAAATCTCAAAGTGCTTAAGACTCTTATTTGCTCACATGTGTACTCAAAGTCATGAATAGAAATACTTTGTTATTGATGATCTGTGATGGTGTTTGAAAGTGAAAGAGGTGATCATGAAATATGAAATACGGCCAACGTGCCAAGAATGATATTACATTTGGGCCACTAGTGCCAATAAAACTGTGAAATGTGTAAAAGATGTTGAAATGAGTTGTAAATACTTTAAATATTAAACCCTTTGGGAGTATCGTTAGTCACCGAGGAAGGGTAGGTTAAAATAGTCTAACCCCAAAACTACACGTGCCGGTGTAGGAGTGAATTGTGAATATTCCCCTCATTTGGGATGATATTGATGTGATGAGAATATTCCCTTTTATTGGGATGAGATGATTGCTAGAAAAATGGTAATGTCGATCCACATGACATTGTGGTGAGACTTCCTAGCCGGTCGGGTCGTGATCGGACGCCATGTTGCACACATGGTGGTGATTGTGCTTGAAATGGTGATTGAGATAATGATTGAAATCATGATAGTGATTATGATTGTGGTTGATGTCTTTGGGTGAGACGACCTAGCCGATTGGGCCATAATCAGACTCCGTGCTAATATCACGATGGTATATCGGTGCTAAGATCTTCCAACCTAAAATAATGGAAATTTACTTGGAAACTACTCTTGCTCCTAACTTGATATTTTAGTATTTTTTTAGGCTTCCATTGATTTTATGACTGTTCTTCCTTGTATTGTTACCTGTTCTAATGAGAGGGTGTTTAGTCATACATACTAGTACTATTCCATATGTACTAACGTCATTTTTTGCCGGGGGCGCTGCATCTTTAATGGATACAGGTGATTCCACAGCAGGCGGCGTTGATCAGTGATAGCAGTACACCTTTTTTCCAACTGACTTGGTGAGCCCCACTTCATTTCGGGGTCGTGTATATTTTGTACCATGTGTATTATGTTTTGAGGTATAACCGGGGCCTTGTCGTCGGCTCTATCGTAGTACTATTTTGTATCCATTAGAGGCTCCGTAGACATAGTGTGGGTTGTATGTTGGTACTGGAAAGGTCAAACTAGTAATGTTGAATTTGTACCACTTGTTCCACTTCAAACTATGAAAGTATATGTATTTTGAAACTTATAAACGATGTAACTAATGATAATGAATTGGTGTTGTTCACATGATCCTCCATGTTGTCTTATTAATGAAATAGATCTCCTCCTTATTCATGAGTGAGTTTGGGTAGAAGGTATTGTACACGCTTGCTCGACCGGGTTATCTCGGTTGAGCGTCAGTCGTGCTCCTGGAGGTCGGGGCGTGACATGCAACCACCAATCTCTGCTTTAGTTCCCCATATGCCTTCAAGAAAGCATCATCAAATTTGAAAGGATTATCCTTTTCAAGCAACCTACACAGGGGAGCAGAAATCTTAGAGAAATCTTTGATGAATTGACGGTAAAAACCTATAGGACCTAAGAAGCTTCAAACTCTTTTGACAGATATTAGAGATGGCAATTTTTCGATTGCCTCCACTTTTGCCTTATACACCTCCAAGCCATCTTTGGACACCTTGTGCCCCAGCACTATTCCTTCTCGCACCATAAAATGACATTTCTCCCAGTTCAACACCAAGTTTGTTTCCTTACACATGGCGAGCACTTTACTCAAATTCGCTAAGCATTCATCAAAAGACGGTCCAAAGATCGAAAAATCTTCCATAATCACTTCAGCACATTTTTCTACCATATTAGTATAGATTGCCATCATACACCTTTGAAAAGTCACAGTTGCATTACACAGCCCAAATGGCATTCTTTTGAAAGCATATGTGCCATAAGGACAAGTGAAGGTGGTCTTCTCTTGATCTTCAGGTGCAACCAAAATTTGGTTATAGCCAGAATATCTATAATGAAAACAATAGTAATCCTATCCAGCTTGTCTGTCTAACACTTGATCAATAAAGGGAAGGGGAGGTGATCTTTTCTCGTGGAATTATTCAATTTCCTATAATCTATGCAAATTCTCCAACCCGTGATAGTTCTAGTACGAATCAATTGATTATTTTCATTTACTATCATTGTCATACCAACCTTCTTAGGCACGCACTGTTCTGGGCTCACCCATTTGTTATCATAGATAGGAAAGATAATACCTGAGTCGAGCCAGTTTATTACTTCTTTTCTAACTACCTCCTTCATGACTATGTTCAAGCGGTGTTGATGTTCCATACTTGGTTTGTGACCATCCTCCATGAGAATTTTATGCATATAGAATGCCATGCTAATCCCACGAATATCTGCCATGGTCCACCCGATTGTGCACTTGTGTGCTCTAAGCACTCTGAGCAACTTCTATTCCTGCAAGTTAGATAAATCAGAAGATAAAACAACAAGAAAAGTTTCATTAGTTCCCAAATAAGTATAATAAAGGTGCAAGCATAAGGGCTTAATCTCCAATTTGGGAGCTTCTTCTATAGACGGCTTGGGTGGAGGCCCATTGGTTCTATCTAGAGGCTCAAAGTTGATCACTCCTTTAATGTAAGGGCATACATCCAGATTATGTACCATCTCTTTGTCTTTCTCATCTATGTCAACAATGTCTAAAACATGATTGATTTTTCTAGAGAATTGTCTAGATAAACACCCAAGTCACTTTTTTTCTCATCTTTCTCTACCACATATATCATAGCAAGATCCTCATAATGGATAGGAAACTAAATTGCCTTGTACACATTAAAACTTGCTAACACATTGTCAACTCTCATGATTATTTTCCCTTATCTTACTTTGATCACCGCATCAGTTGTAGCTAAGAGTCTCCCCATAATGATTGGAATGTGTTCATCAGCTTCATAGTCCAGAATGATAAAATCTGCAAGGAGGATGAATTGACTAATTTTCAACAACACATCTTCTACTGCCCCTCAAAATGGACAATGGATCTATCATCTAACTGCAACATGGTTGTGGTAGGTCTTGGAGCGCCCAACCCCAATAAACTGAAGAGTGGCAGAAGCATCAAGTTTATACTCTCCCCCAAATCACACAATGCTCTCCCTAGATCTACTTCACCAATTCTCACTAGAATAGTGAAGCTACCAGTATCTTTCAATTTATGGGGAAGTTTCCCTAGGATTCTTGAGGTACATTCTTCAGTGAGTGCCACTGTCTAAAATTTGGCCAACCTTTTCTTTTTGTTTGCCACTATATCCTTGATGTACTAAGTGTATTTTGGAATTTTGCGAAGCACATAAACCAGGGGAAGGTTCAATTGGGCTTGGTTCAGCATGTCAAGAAACTTGTTAAACAATAGGGTTGTCATTCTTTTTCTAAAGTCTTTTGAGGAAAGGTGGTGGAGGCCTTGCAATTGGCACTTTCTCATTATTGATGCTTTCATTCTCGTTTTTAACCACAAAATTAGGGACTAGTTCACTTTTATGAGTGACTTTTTCTTTCTTCTTTTGCGGTACTTCTTCCAATTCTCTGACATTCCTCAAAGTCACATCATTCACTTGAGGATCCTTTTTTGTATTGCTTGGAAGCCCTCGTAGGCCTAGTATTTTGATTCGTGGACAACTACCCAACTTGTCTTTCTAAATTTCTAAATTCAGTTCTGAATTGTTGATTGTCAAGTTTGAGTTGTTGTTTATCAAGTACTACCTCTGTTCCAGTTTATGTGAACATATTTCCTTTTTAGTCCGTTCCAAAAAGAATGACCCCTTTCTAAATTTGGTAATAATTTATCTTAAACTTACAATTGTACCCTTAGTGAGAAGTATTTATAACCACACAAATACTCTGGAGCCATTTTTGACTTGTTTAGGACCACAAACTCTAAAAGTCTTTATTGTTTTTAAACTTCGTGCCCCGTCAAATTGGTTCTCATAAATTGGAACGGAGGGAGTAATAGCTTTTTCATTAAGTCATATGTACTCTCATTTACCTACTGCGGTGGCTTTTGAGGCTGGTATAATTTCCTTGAGGTCTTTATTGATTCTGAGTCACTGGGTTTTTACCCCATGAGAAGTTCGAGTGATTCCTCTAACTGGGATTATATGTGTTCCCATATTGAGCATTCTCGTTCATCGGACCCCAACTTTGTTGTCCCACATAATAAATAGACTCTGAAGTCATTGGGCACAGGTCACTCATGTGATCTTCTCCATATATCTCACAACATGTAAACATCTGTTGCATATGCTACATCTGATACACTTGTCCCATTGTCAGCTTAGTCCCCCAATTTGTCAATTTAGCCATATCTACCCCCATAGTTGTAATCTCATCCAGATCAAGTGTGCCTGCCACCCTCTATTTTATCATTCTTCATGGTTCCACGTCACCTTGCCAATTATAATTATTCACTGTGAAGTTGTTCAAGAGAGTCTGAGTTTCACTATAAGATTTCTACATGCAACTCCCTCCACAGGCTGAGTCGAGATTTATCTTTGAGGAATCGTCTAACCCATCGACAAATGTGTGTGACCCAACACCTCATCGGTCTGGAAATGATGCGATAAATCTCTGAGTAGCTTCTTATATCTTTCACAAGCTTGACGAAGAGTCTTACCGTCTCTTTCTTGAAACCCAAGAATCTGGCTTCTTAGTGACTTAGTCTTCTTCGTGGGGAAGAACTTGATAAAATGTTTCCTTGCTAGATTATCCCATGTGCAGATTGAGTTACTGGGATCCTTTTGCAACCATTTTTGATTCCTCCAATATAGAAAAGAGGAACAATATTAGTTTGATATAATCATCAAAAACATTCAGATTATTGTAAGTATCCGTAATTTTCAAAAACATATGGATACGCCTCTATGGATCTTCATTAGAGAGGCCCATATTTCCCTATAGACTGAATTAGATGCACCATGCACTAATTAAGCAAAAACTTGTCACGACCCAAATCGGAGGGCCGCGACGGGCACCCGGTGCCTTACTCAACCGAGTACCAATGTTATTGCTTCTTGATTTCGTACCCGAGATGTTAGTCTTCTTTGAAACCTTTGTAGAGAGCTTAAGGATAGGTTTATGGGGGTTCTCTTTTCGCGTTCTATGAAAAATGAAGAGAAAGACGATTTAAAACCTATATATAGATCAACTTTTGAAAAGTCAAAGAGGTGCTAGTTTGGCACCCTAGCATTGGCCCTTATTCAGACGCTCATATCTTTTTATCCGGATGTCGTATAAATGAACGGTTAAGAGTGTTGGAAATTAAATTCCAATACCTTTAATTTGGTAAGTACATCACCTCATAATTCCAATTATATTTGGAGAAAAGCTCAGGTACATTTGACCTAATTTTCAGCACATTTATGAATGTAACTTGTGATGATATTTTTCTACTTTTGTTCCACAACTCGCTTGACTTCAAAATATAATACACGATTATCATACGACTAAAATAACTCATAATATAACCTCCTTATAATGTTAAGAACCATAGTCTCACCCCAAAGTGCATGTTATAACATTCCAAATTTATCGACTTTCGACGAAACTTAATTTTCATTTAGCTTCTAAGATTTTCAACCCTCTTGGTACTTGTTATTCATGATCTTAAAGATTTGTAACCTCCAATGTAACATGATTAACTTACTTTATGTACTTTCAACAATGATCTTATTTCTGAGCTTATATCAATTGTCTTATGACGTACTCTTACTTACGAAAATATGAGGTGTAACAAAAGTGACTAGTTATGTCAGGCTTCATGATAGCTTGAGCCATGTTTGCGAGATTAGGCTTCTCTATCACTAGTCTCTCTTTATTGTTTTCCATCTCTATTGGTTGTGGCTGGACTACGATGCCTAACTCTTCAGTTCTAGCCCTCGCTTTGGTCTCTCTCCTTAACCTATGGAAGAGTTTCATGTTCAGGATTGTAAGGTGGAAGGTCGTTCAAGCACTTCTCTGTAACATTCAAGGTGAACACCTGTAAAAGTAAAAATTATAAAAAACTAAAACTCGAACAAATAACGAATAAAAACTTATTTAAGACAAATAGCTAATTCCAAAGTCCCCGGCAATGGCACCAAAAACTTGTGGGGGTCAATGCACATGCAAGTATATACGGTCGACAAGTAATAAGAAAGTATCGTTCCCACGATGACTTATGATTAACTATCGTCTAAACTAAACTAATTATGAGTAAATTGTTCAAGTGATTTTGAGGAAGATGATTGTAATTTGTATTGTTTAACTAAAATTACTAACAAGCAAGCAAGAGCAAATCTTTCCCCTATCTCTAAAGGGGTTCGACTAAATAAGCAAATAGAGCAAACGAACAACTTAAGAGCAAATTCAATGAGATGAGGATATTCCGGGGTTATGGTATTAACGTTTATCCTATTGATTTTTTCGATTGATTTAACTACTTGATCTATCTGATTTTTTTGATTAGCCGGATTTATTTTCCTCACGAAGTTCTTTCGATGCCTCGTCCGCCGGTTTAAGCCAACCTAACACTATATGTCTATAGAACTAGAATTAATGAGAACGCATGTGTAATTCATGTGATAATAAATAAGTAAGGCAATTAGAATATGTTTATCCTAATCGTGAATCTATTTTCGATGTTCAGTTCAAAAATTACTCTATATAATCCTAAATGCAATCTATAGTTCTCACTTTCGAGTTTAACTATAAATTCATAGATAGTATCCTAGTGTTGGCTCCACAATAAAATAATTAAGCACAAGATTGAATAAACAAATTAATATTATTAAATCAAGTAATATCATCAACCGCCAAACATCAATACTCAAGAATAACACATAAGCCCAAATCAAGGAGGTTTTAGCCACTCATGATCATATGAATACTCAAAATACTATTTTAAATCATAAAGACTACAAATACTAGATTGGGAATGGAAGATGAGATGATTCATGCTCCGCTTGTGTTCTTTAGCCCTTTTGCCTTCAAAAAACGTCCAACCCCCTTTTAGACATGTTTAGGGGATATCTATAGTTTAGGGTCATAGTCCCCAAGTCCAACATTGACAAGGAAATAATTTTGTTTCAGACGGGGCACCTGCGCAAGGCCCGGTGTAGGGCGAGGCTGGACTCCTCGTGAGGCCTGATGAGGGGCGAGGTTCTATACCTCACGTTCTCTGGTCAAACGCGAGCTTGAGCTCTCCCTAGACCAAGTGGGGTGCGGTATGTGGCCTGGTCTCCTTCGTGCCTTACGCCGATTTTACTTTCGTGCTCTTTTTTTGTATTTTCAACATCATTGCATGCAACTTTCATTTCACTTTGTGTTCAAATGGTCCTACACATAAAATCAACTCGATAAAGCTCAAACGATGCACAATTTATCATTAAAACACCAAAATATAAGGTAAGTAATGTACTCAAAATTTAGAATTATAGTCAAACATCAGCAAGTCATGTGAGAATGGAATAGTCTGCCGGCTTGTATTCTTATACGAATTAAAACAGACAAGTAGATAATGGAATGTCAAGCTGACTGAAGTCTTAGTGGATCAAGGTTTTACACAAAGCAGTTTGGATTATTCTCTATTCCCAAAGAGACAAGGAAAAGACAGTATGGTTATCCTAGTTTACATTGATGATATGTTAATTATTGGGAACAGTTTGCAACTAATAGAGGCTATCAACTGAAGCTGCAACATGCCTTTAAAATGAAGGATCTTGAAGAGCTAAAATATTTTTGGGAATTGACTTTAGCAGATCAGCCAAGAGAATTCTAATGAATTAGAGGAAATATGAATTGGAGCTCATCACAGATATGTGATTAAGTGCATTTAAACTATAGGTGACAAAGGGGTGGGCCGGACCGGGTTGAGTAAAAGAGTGACCGGTCGGTCATCAATCCGGGCCGGTTATCGATTTTTCCAAACCGGGCTTAACGGGTCTGGTCCCATCCAGTCAAATATTGAACCGAAACGGTTCCGGGCCGAGCCGGGTTTATTTAATTTTTTATTTTTTTTGTATAACAATCGTCAACTTTATAAAATTAAACAAAAAAAATCCAAAAATGGTCATTTTACCGGTCCGGTTAACCGGTTCCCATGTGACTTGACCATAACAGATCGTTCCGGTCCGGTTAACCGGTACCAAAAAACTACCCGGCACATTCTGGTCCCCGTCCCAACCCAGCCCTGCCCGGCCCCTTACTACTGGGGGTCCGATCCGGGCTAAAATCGGTCTGGGCTGATCCGAAACCGGGCCAGCCCGGCCCGTTTGACAGCTTTAATTTAAACCAGCATTTATACCATTAGAGTTCAATCAGAAGCTACAGTCAAAGAACTAGATGATGTAACAGGAATTAAAGATGGTGATTTACTGGAAGACAAAGGGAAATATCATAGGCTCATCGAAATTGCTTTAACTGACTTTGACTAGATTAGTCATTGCATTCGCAGTTAACACGCTAAGCCAATTCAAACAACCAAAGAGGAGTCAAAGGGAAAAAGCACTCAGAGTTGTGAGATATGTTAAGATAAAACCAAGTTTAGGGACACTTATGAGTAGTAGGAAGACTAACACCTTGACTGCCTATTGTAACGCAAATTGTGTATCATGCCCAAACACTAGTAAATCAGTCACAGGATTCATCATCAAGTATGGTGAGTCCCTTAAATTCTGGAAGTCAAAAAAAATGAAACACAATGTCAAGAAGCTCTGCAGAGGCAGAATACATAAGCATAGCATGGACAATGGCTGAGCTGATGTGGTTAGTAGGATTGTTTAAAGAGCTAAATAAAAGTAAAAGTGCCTATTGATTTGTACTATGACAGCAAGCCAACTTTTCAGATAGCAGCCAATCCAGTATATCATGCACACAGAAATTGACTGCCAGTACTTCATCAAAGAAAAAACACAGCCGCGATTGATAAAGACGCAACATGTTAGCTCTAAGGATAAAGAGGCAGATATCTTGACTAACGCTTTACAAAAGTCACAACATGAAAATATATTTAATTTTAAATCGGGAAAGCTAAATGTGTTTGCACCTGCAGCTTGAGGGGGAGTGACGAAAGTCGAATAACCTAAGTCAAAGGACTTGATCATAGTTGACTACACCATCTTTAAGTAGCTAACTAATTATTATTGAGTTAGTTAGTTTTGGGATTAGCCGTTAGTTACTATGTTAGTGGGTTTACAGACTAGTTGTATATATACTCGTATAACTCATTAATGAAAGCCAAGCCATTTCCATTCTCTCTTGGCTTCCTCTATATATACGTTTTTTCTCTATCGTTTACAGTTCTTCATATTTGATCTCCTCCGAGTTTCAACTGAACATCTGAGATATGAATTGCTCAGTTTGGCAATATGTATAGTACAAATTAACTTAACATCCACCATACGGACCTAATACTTTAAATATTCTAAAATTAACTGTCATCTTCTCGATTCCCCCATCATCTTTTGCTTTTTCTTTCGTTGGCTTTTCGTAATCCGAAGCGCTTCAAATTGAAGTAGAAACATGTTACTAGTGGAGTATTTTATTTTCCAGGAAACATGTTACTGACTTACTATATACTTAATAAGTCTACTTGCTTTTTTTAATAATAGCTTCCTGTCAGTAATTGCACTTTCCTTTTAAATAATTGTTTTGATACAAGTGGAGTAATTATTCAATATAGATTCCATTAGGAGCTGCTACATCAATTAAGGTTATTGATGATATCTTCTAGATCTACATGTTAAATCTTATGCATAAAGAGTTAAGAAGAATCTCGGGTCATTGCAATATTTTAACCTTTTTTTCCAAGATCAGTGCAAGTGGGAACCTCTAATTTAAAATTTCTTTTTGCACTATGGCATATTGTTTATCTTTTTCTCTTCATATTTATATTCCAAATAAAAGTGTCTTAAAAAGAGAAAGTTCGAAGAAGATAGACAAAGTGATTCTAACACCAAATACAGTACTGATTTATTCCTGAATAACAATTGCAATGACATTAACATCGTCAAAGCTGATTTCAACACAAACTATAACACGGAATAAAAATCAAATGCAGATCACCAACACACAAGAAGAAAACTTGAGTAGACCATCATCAACAAGCTTCAAGTGTAATCACAGCAGATTTAATGGCGACAAATTCGCCCCCAGTTTTCGGGACCAGAGTCACCACTATATCATCTTCATCTTCAAGGCCAATTTCCTCGAGCAACTCGGTAATGGCCAGCTGGAATTTTGCAATAGGGGCGACATGTGGTTTAGTGGGATCTGAATGAACATGAGGCAAGGCAGTGTAACTTCCTGCAAACTCTGCCCTGTCTAGCTCATACCAGTTGGAGTTTGCATCTGCGTTAATGAACACATCAAACCTTATGTGCTTTCGCTGATCGATGTTCAGTTCCAAGAAAGTTAACATCTCCTCTTCTGCGTCTTTCTCCTGCTGAGTCCGGCCTGTTAAAGACATAATATAATTAAATAATTGAAGGTGTACTCTAACAAATTAAAAATATGTGCTCTCTAGCAACTTAACAATGGCACGAGAGATTCAAAAGAGGTCATGGGTTTAAATCTAACCGCAAAAACTTTATTTTTATCCACCTATATGATCTAATTAAGTTTAGTAATTAAAAGTGTGTTATTTCTAACAGTTTAAACTTTTAAATAACATGACTTGAAAGTACCTGAAGTTTCCCTTTTGATGGAAAATGTTATGGCTTTGTCAATCTTTGCAATAGGGAATGTTTGGGTAACTGGAGGAACTGAACGTGCATTGACCTTGCTCTTGCTCTTCTTCAATGGCTTAAAATTGCGCCATGGGGTTGGCATTGCTTGGAAATCATATCCCATTTTCTTATTGTCCAAACAGTCACGGACTTTCACGAGAAAAGGGTTTTTCTTTTCGTCGTAGAAGAAGAACTCACTGTTCAAATAATCTGGCTTGTTGATGTCCTTGCGTTTTCCTCCTAATGTCTTCCATATTGTCCACATGCGATCTACATTTGCATGGTGACTATAGAAAGCAGGATCCTTACCAGCTGAATAGAAATTTCCCATATCTTCACCGTTTTCACATTTATTCTCTTTAGGCTTACTACCAACCCAAATGTGGACAGGAGTATGAGGGATGTTTTCAATAGCTCCCTGCCCTGGTTTGGGTCCAACTTCCGTACAATATGGCTTACCAAAAAACATTTGTGGACACGGTGAATTGGTAATCATTTGACGATACATTAGAGTAAGGTTATTGCTCATCATTTGTAAGTCAGTTCCTTTCACGTCTTGACCAAAATGACCAAGGTCCATGATTACCGAACCACGGTGGTCTTGGTTACGTCTTGGATCGTAAAGATCAGGGTACACATTTGGTTGATCAAACATGTGTGGCAAACGCATGCCCTTTGGATGATCCCAGTTCCAATATGGCAAACCAAAAGTAGGATCATTGATTAAAGAACCCAAGATTCTCTCATAGAAGTACAAGTACCATCTATGGAATGGGAAAAAAAGCCACGAGAAGTGAATTTGTAGCTCTTTGCCAGCAACGGTGTATGCACCGTTGCAATAAGCACAGTGGATTTTGGCTTGCGCCGTGAACCCACGTGGATCATCTGGATCAGTGACGTCGAGCTCCTTCATTTTAGTAATGGCTAAGTTGTACTTAGCCATGTACTCTTCATCCACGGCATGAGAAGCTGGTCGAATACGGAGCTTCGATCCTGTTGGAAACGTGTAATGAGGAATATCCTTAGGATCAATTTTTAGCGGAGGGGGACAACAAGAATAAGGTACTGGTAAACCGGGTTTAATTGTGGCACCAGTCTTGCTACATGAAGTAGTAGGGGCTGGAATGGGAGTGGCTGAAGCCAATGGTACAACATTAGCAGCACCATATAGACCTCCTAAACCTAGAAGCACATTTCTCCTATCAACAGAATTATTTGTTTCAACACTTTGGTTTTCATCACCATTGGAGACCTTGCATGAGACTTTGAAGCTATGGTTACGTTTTCCACGGAGGAAAAGTTGAGAGGGTTTTGGAGTGGAAGCTAAAGAAGAAGATTTGGTGGTTGAAGTAAAGGGAGATTTGAGTGTTGTGCTATTGCACAATGGTGGAATAACGCTTGATGCCATAGCTAGCTTTCAGTTGAAGATTCTTAGGGTTTCACCTTTGCCTTATATAATATGCAAGCACCGCAATAAAATATATATTGAGCAACGTCTCACCTACCACTCCAAAACATATTCGGGACCGGGTAGGTGGAAATTAAATGAAGGATAATATTAAGAGAGAAAACTCTTATCATTTGTGTTTTATATTTGCTAGATCTGTAGTAAAAGAATCAAAACTTTTCTAAAAAGAAAGATAATTTTGAAAATAATATTGGCTTATGCCTAAAGAAAAAGTATTAGTCAGGATATACATGTGGTGCCCTCTTTAGGAATAGGAATATTTCACCGTTTCAATTTCAGGCTAGAATTGCACTTTGATAGCTTATATTATGGCGCAACAAAATAGAAAGCTTACATGGTGCAAAGTCTACTCTTAAAGTAGGCTACAAAGGCAAGGTTAAAGTCCTCTCAACGTAAAAACTTTCTGGTGGTAGTAATAGACAGGTTTGGGTCAATGGGGAACCCCAACCGAAGGAGTTGTTTTTAAAAAATAATTATTTTTCAAGGATTGCACTTTAGTTATTTCACTCAAAAGAATGCGATTCCCCCATGTAAGAAATTTCCGTTTTTCCTCTTCGTATGTGAAATTAGGAAAGCTACAATAACAAGTTCACTTTATTGCAAGGGGGAATATTTTGGGTTAATTCTCAAAAATTGGGATCTTTACCGAAATAGTCGCCTGGATGCACGATTTAGACAGCTATTTAAGTTAAACTTTTAAAGTTTTCTAGGGTACTTCCGATAGGGTGAAGTAAATAAATAGCTCTAAAAGTGGATGACTTATGAATTTTTATGCTTGATTGCATTATGGATAGAATTTTAAATTTAATAAGTGTTAGTTTTTCGTTTGTCATACAATACTAGCTTTGTCATTGCAGCGCATGCATTTATCAAACCCGGTATTTTATAATCCACCGACTAAATTTCTGTTTACGAGGAAAATGTCCAACTGTACACTGTCTTCCTCTTTATTAGTACTAAATTCCAACATGTGCTTCATGGGGTAAGAGATAAAAAAAACCTTAATTGGGTGCACATTCACTCGTCTAAATTAGAAATAGTTGATTAATATATATGATGTTTGTTCACTTTTACTTGTTCGGTATTCTAAAAATAAATTTTTACTTTTACTTATTACTTTTAGCATATTAAGAGGATAATTTCTTTTTTCGTGTTATACCCAAAGTATTAATTACTCATTTCAAATCATTTTCTCAAATCCATCAAAAATATGCATCAATTAATATAGGTATCATGGTAAATTATGCACTTCATTTATTCTTTCTTAAGTGATGTACAAAGTCCATAGTGAACACGTAAAAATAAACGGAGGGAGTAATATATGTATAATTCATACATAATATGTGTATAATTATGCATATTTTATGTATACCAGCTAAGAAAAATAAACAGTAAATTCAACCGGCTATTTATATAAATGTCGTAATTTATCATTACATGCTTTGCTATTTGAGGGGAAAATGAATAAGAAAACAAAAAAAACAATTGAAGTAGAAGAAACAATGTAGAGATTAGCCAATTCAAGAATAGATAGGCAAATGGAGAGCTTCATTGTACTTGCTCAGATTATTAGTGTTGACATGAGTGGTTTTGGTTTTGATGATTGACAAAGGAACACATGCATGATCTAGGTTCATGGACAGTGTACACAGGGTACGGGCAGATTCAAACAAAAGGCATGCACGTGCAAAGGATAAGCATAAACAGTTATATTTGATATTCCCTGAAAGAAAAGGTTGCATAAGTGGTAAGGAGCAATACTCCTTACTTGAAGAGAATTCTAACCTAGATAAGGAAAGAGTTACAGATTGTAGTTAACTAGAATTCTCCCACCAAGGAAGAGTAAAGCATAAGAACTCTAGTTAATCCTAATCTCACTAACTCTATATATTTCGGTTGTGTTCTTTTTTACAGGTGACGCACAAACGCTAAAGATAAGCAAGAATTGAGAGCAAAATAGCAAGGCATTTTGCAAGCAATTCCTATGTGTTTCAAGTGTATGAACCTGGAGCTACATGAACCAGATAGAAGAACCAGTACCATGTATCTATTTTTTATTCTAGTTCAATTGTAGTAGGATTTTTGAGTTGTACCTTTCAGCTTTCTTTAGAAGCATTTGTACTAGGTACTTTGTGTTATATTGTTCATGTTAGAATTAACTTGAAGCTGTCGCAACAGCCTGCGGCTGGTTGCAACAAGGGTTAGAGGTAATCCTTAGGTTTACAGAAGTCTGTAAATATTATTGTTTTGGCTCAGAGTTGCAGTGAAGTTTTGGCAAAATTCCTACTGGGAAGTAGGTCGTGATTTTTTTACCTTTTGATCCGGGTATTTTTCACGTAAAAATACTTGTGTTATTTACTTTCTACATTATATTTTCTGCAACTGTAGACTAAAGAACACATAGAAGAACCAGAGCCTTCTATAATCTAGTGCACGTGAAAATTGGACACCACACAAATCACCCCCTGTGTGGTATTGAAGTATAAAACTGTCACGACCCAAAATCCCAACCTGTCGTAATGGCGCCTATCTCGATATTAGGCAAGCCGATAATCTCAATAAATCAAAACTTTTCTTTAAGTTTGAAAATATAATATTTAAATAAAATACAAACACTCCCCACAACCTGGTGTCACTGGGTACATGAGCATCTAATATGAATACAAGTCTGGAAAATATAGTCTATAATAGTCTGAGACCAAATACAGTAAACAAAGAGATAGAGAAGGAGAGACAAGGTCTGTGGAACACGGCAGCTACCTCAAAATCTGCTGAAAATCAACCGCGCGAAAGGATCAACACCCGCTATGTCCGGGAATACTTGGATATGCACACGAAGTGCAGGGTGTAGTATGAGTACAACCAACTCAACAAGTAACAATAATAAATAAGGAACTGAAGATAGTAACGAGCTGCACAGTTATGATTCATTTTCAGTAATTCCAGCAAAGAATAGACATGCTATCAAGTCTGGCAGTTTAATGTCATATCAATTTTTATACAGTTCATGTTCATGTAATCCGTATATCAAGAATCTTTTAGAGATTTCACAATAATGACAGATAGCAACTAAGTGCAACAACAAATGGAAATCAAGTACAACCTCTTAGGACAACAATTACTCACTGGGCTCCCAGCCCTCATCACTCCCTGGGCTTCCAGCCCTTATCACTCACTCTCAATAGGTACCCGCGCTCACTGGTGGTGTACAGACTCCGAAGGGGCTCCTACAGCCCAAGCGCTATAATCTGCACGGACAATTCACGTGTTGCACGGCCAACTCACGTGCCATAATATAAATATATGGATTCACACGGCCAACTCACGTGCTGCACGGCCAACTCACGTGGTATAGTATAATATAAGGATCCGCACGGCCAACTCACGTGCTGCACGGCCAACTCACATGCTATAGTATAATATAAAGATCTGCACGACCAACTCACGTGTTGTACAGACAACTCACGTGCTATGGTATCAATATCTCACAATCAGGCGCTCGGCCTCACTCAGTCATAAATCTCTCCAGTCTCTCGGGCTCTCAATAATCATAAAATCAGCCCAAACAACAATGTTATGATGTATCAATTATAATAACAGAGACAGAGATAAAATGTGCAAGTAAAACCTAAGACTAAGTACATATAGCATTTAGCAGGCAATTCAACAAGTACGCAACCTCTATGGGTCCCAACAGTGCTATCACATAGCCTAAGCATGATTTGTAACATGATTTACAGTCAAATTTTATCAACACATAGAGAGCATATAGCTAACAACAAATTATTCAACTTTACAGTTTTTCGGGACAGACCAAGTCACAATCCCTTCGGTGCACGCCCACACGTTCGTCACCTAGCATGTGCGTCACCTCCAAAATAATCACTTGATACCAAAATTCGGGGTTTCATACCCTCAAGACCAGATTTAAAACTGTTACTTACCTCAAAACATAAAACTCTTTACTCTGCTATGCCTTTGCCTCACAAATTAGCCTCTGAACACCTCGAATCTAGTCATAAATAATTCGTTTCAGACAATAAAATTTATTAGAATTAATTCCATAAGAAAATATTAATTTTTCATAAAAATCCAAAAATTAGCTCAAAAATCACCCGTGGGGCCCACGTCTCGAAATCCGACAAAAGTTGTAAAATCCGAAAGTCTATTCAACCACGAGTCTAACCATACAAATGTTGCCAAAATCAGACCTCAATTCGACCCCCAAAGCTTCAAATCGTATTTTCAAATCCCCAAGTTCCAACCCCCGATTTACACCTCAAAAACATGTAATCTAGTCGGATTATTTGATGATAATTCAATATTATATAGTAGAAATGATCACAAGGGCTTTACCTCAAGTTTTTCCGTGAAAACCTTGCTCAACATTGCCCAACCTGAGCTTGAAATGCCCAAAAATTGCAAAAGCTCGGAACCCCTCTGCTTTTGTATTGTCCAGGGATTTTCGCATCTGCAGCAACTTGGCCGCTTCTGCGCCAGCCGCATGTGCGGAAAAAGTCCAGCATCTGTGCGCCTGTTTGCGCTCCTGCGCAGGCCGCTTCTACGTGCGTCCCTCCGCATCTGCGCTCACGCAGGTGCGGAATTTCCCTCGCACCTGCGACCACTGCCCCATAGTCCATTTGCGCATCTGCGCTTGCCAGGCTCGCTTCTACAAGCTCGCACGTGTGATAGAATTTCCGCATGTGCGATTGCATCAGAGGGCAGAAACTTCAGCTATTTCTTCTAAGTCCGAATTTGATCCGTTAACCATCCGAAACTCACCCGAGGCCCCCCGGGACCTCAACCAAATGTACCAACAAGTCCTAAACCATCATACGAACTTAGTCGAGCCTTCAAATCACATCCAACAATACTAAAACACGAATCACACATAGATTCAAGCCTAATGAACTTTGAAATTTTTAATTTCTACAAATGACTCCGGAACCTATCAAATCATGTCCGATTGACCATAAATTTTGCACACAAGTCATAAATGACATAACGGAGGTACTGAAATTTTTATAATCGGATTTCGACACCGCTATCAAAAAGTCAACCCCCCGGTCAAACTTTCCAAAAATTCAACTTTCGACATTTCAAGCTTAATTCCACTACGGACCTCCAAATAATATTCCGGACATGCTCCTAAGCCCAAAATTACCATACGGAGCTACTGAAATCATCAAAATTCAAATGTGAGGTCATTTACACATAGGTCCATATCTGGTCCACTTTTCTAACTTAAATTTTCAATTGTAAGACTAAGTGTTTCATTTCACTCTAAATTTCTTTCGGACCCGAACCCACTAACCCGGTAAGTCATAAAATAACTATAAAGCATAAGTTGAGCAGTAAATGGGGGAACGGGGTTATAATACTCAAAACGACCGGCCGGGTCGTTACAAAAACATCAACTAATATCAGAGCAGGTTATCCTTGAAGAGGCTAACATCTTAGGAAAAGATCAAAATGAGTGCACCACCTAAAAATTGAGAAGGGCAGTGCACTGCAAGACCACCACTCTTCAATGGCCAGTACTACTCTTGGTAGAAGACAAGGATGTGAGGTCACATACAAGTAGAGGACTACAAACTATGGGACATAATTACTGATGGTCCACTGTCTACTTTGAAGAAAAATGCCGAAGAAGAAGATGTGCCAAAGACAAGAGCCGATTGCAATGAAGAGGACTTGAAGAAGTGGAAAAAGAACGCCAAAGCCAAGAAATGGCTTATTTGTGGACTTGGTTCAGATAAGTACAACCGAATCCAAGGCTGCTTTACTACCAAGCAAATATAGGACACACTGCAAGTGGCCCATGAAGGAACAACCCAGGTGAAGAGATAAAGAGGAACCCTACTATCCTCTCAGTATGAAAACTTTTTTCTCAATATGAAAACTTTGCCATGAGAGATGGAGAAACCATTCAGGAGATATACACAAGGTTCACTATGTTGAAAAAGTGAACTAAAGTAACTTGGAAGGATTATCCTTGAAGATGAGAAGGTTGAGAAGATACTAACTAAGGTCTTGCCAATCACATGAGAAAGCAAGATCACTATCATTCAGGAATCAAAGAATATTGCTACACTTTCTTTAGATCGGTTGATTGGAATTCTCACAGCTTATGAACTTAGAAGACAAACCATGAAAATGGATGTGCATAAGAAGAAAAGGAGTCTGGCACTCAGAATCACTGGAGGTTCTGACTTGGAAGATGATAAAATGGCAATGATTACCAAATACTTCAAAAAGTACTTAAGGAGAGGAAAGGGTTCTTCAAGAAATGGATACTACAACAAGACAAGAGCTCCAGAGAAGCAGACTAATGTGGAAAGACTGATCACATAATCACGAACTATCCTTTGTGGGAAATTGAATGAAAAGGGAAAGAGTTGAACGAAGGAACAGGAAGAAGGAACATGTTGATCCCAAGAAAGGCAACAACAAAGGATCAACCAAGGCTATGGTTACTTCCTGGAGAGATAGTTCAGATGAGATCTCGGATATATGATGATGATGATGATGAATGATCTCTAATGGCTATTGGAGAATCTGATGAAGAACCTGAGGTAAGTGTCTTTCAATTAAAATATAACATTGAGTTTTTGTCTAAAGAAAGATTATCTGAATTACTGCTGGAATTAATTGATGAGTCTGAAGATGTGAATAATGAATATGAACAGTAATCAAAGGAGTGTGTCATTTTGAAAGCAAAGTGCAAAAACCTGGAACTTAGGGCTTGTGAAGCTGATAATGAAAATGTTGTATTGAAGAACCAAGTTAATGCACTTGACACATATGTTCAAGAACTTAGATCCGAAAAGCTAAAATTAAACCTAGTGACACACAAATCTCACTAGAAAATGATCTAGGAAAGGTAAAAGATGAGCTTTATAAAAGGGATGAACTGGTAAGAACCTTGAAAGAGGATTTGACTAACGTTAAGCATGGGCTAGATAGAACATGTAAATGGAACATGTCCTCTTATGCACTTTCATGGCTACAAAAACACCATAGTAGCAACAGAAGGAGACTTGGCTTTGGGAACTCTGCACCTAAGTGGGATCCCAAAAGCAAGTATCTCACACTCCCTGGGAATAAAATTTACACACACAGTGGTAACACTGGTCACTATAAGAGTGATTGCACTGCAAAAGAAAAGGCAAGTCAAAAAAATAAAGATTTTGTTCTAGGAAAAAATAGGTTGTCAAGTTGGGCTAAAAAGAATTTGATTTATCCTTTTGCCTATAGAAAGGGACCCGAGATACTTTGAGTTCCTACGACTAACCCCTGATTTCCTTTTGAAGGTCCAAGTGATGGAGAGAAGTCAAATATGATACATGGATATTGGCTGCTCAAAGCACATGACAGGATGTAAGAACCAGTTCCTTTCACTTGAGGACCTTAAAGGAAGTAATATCTCATTTGGAAATAGAAAGAAAGGTGAGATCATTGGGGTTGGAAAGGTAGGTAAGTCTGACTCGCTCTATTGAGAATGTTTACTTGATAGATGGACTGAAATACAGCCTAATAAATGTCTCACAACCGTGTGACAGAGGTAACATGGTAGCTTTAACCTCTACAAAATGCTTTGTGATAAATCTTACCACTGACAAGTTAGTTTTGTAGGAAAAACAAAGTGAATAACATATATATGGTGGATCTGTCCATACTTTCAGATAATGAACTCACTTGCTTAAGTGTGTTAGACAATGATCCCCTCCTCTGGCACAAGAGGCTTGGACATGCAAGACTAAGTCAACTCAACAAACTAGTCTCCAAGAACTTGGTGATAGGATTGCCTAACATTAAGTTCAAGGAAGATAAATTTTGTGAGGCTTGTGCAAGGGGGAAGCATGTAAGATCCTCTTTTAAAAGCAAGAAAATGGTAAGTATTACCAGGTCGATGGAGTTAGTCCATATGGATCTCTATGGACTAATGAGGACAACGAGCAGAGGTGGTAAGAGATATGTTATGGTGTTTGTTGATGATTATTCTAGGTTTACTTGGACACTATTTTTAACATCTAAAGATGAAGTATTTGACATGTTCATTTCATTTGATGGAAAAACTCATAAACAACTAGGTAACCAACTTCCATCAATTAGGTCTGATCATGGTACTGAGTTTGAGAATGCTAAATTTTCTAAATTTTGTGATGAGCATGGCATAGATCATAATTTTTCTGCTCCTAGAACTCCATAGCAAAATAAGTAGCTGAAAGAAAGAATATGACTTTGGAATAAATGGCTAGGGCTATGCTACTTGCTAGTAAATTACCTCATAGCTTCTGGGAAGAAGTTGTGAACACTGCATGCTACATCGAAAATAGGTGCATGACTAGACCTCTTGTTGAGAAAACTCCCTATGACTTACTTAAAGGGAGAAAACCAAATATATCCCATCTTAGGAAATTTGGATGCAAGTGCTTTGTGCACAACAATGGAAGGAATCCCTAGGTAAGTTTGATCCCAAAAATGATGAGGGGGTATTCTTAGGATATTCTTCACATAGTAAAGCTTATAAGATATATAACAAGAGAACAAGATGATGAAGAAATTGGGCTGGCAAGAAACTCAAATGAAACTACAGTACAGCCTGAAGCTGCATCATATGAAAGAACATGTCCTTCCACCTAGGGCAATCTGACAGGGGGAACTGAACAAAGAGGAACGTATCCTCAAACCTAGAGGAAACCTGTCCATGAACCTATTCCTCAACAACAAAATGTTGAAGGAACATTTAGAGCAAACCAGTTGGTTGTGAAACCTTACAAGTATCAAAGTTCTCATCCTATTGAGAACATAATCACTGATCAAACCTTTGAAATCAAAACTAGATCCTCTTTAAAGAACCTCTGTACTTTTGATGCTTTCCTATCACGACGCCAAATTTTTATCTTAAGATGTCGTGATGACACGAAGTCTCTAAGATTAGGTAAGCCTAACAAACAAGATAATAAGAAAGAAGTGCAACGACTAAAAATAACATATAAAATGATAAATCTCATAAGGATCTCAATATTGAACCACAATACAATATTTTCCAAAACCCAGTGAGACTGAGTCATAAGCTCTAAAGGAAAGTACTAAAATATCCATATACATTATTGTCTGAATAAAGGATAAACAGTAATAAGAGATAGAAGAAGGTTACTCCTACGTGTGCAGACGTCGAGCATGTATACCTTGAAGTCTTCAAAAATAGTTGAATGATCACTAGCGTCCGACACAGGCAAATGTACCTGGATCTGCACAAAAAAGTGCAGAAGCATAGTATGAGTACACCACAACAGTACCCAATAAGTATAAAGTCTAACCTTGATAGAGTAGTGACGAGGCTAGGTCAAGACACCTACTAGGATAAGATAAATGGAACAAAATATAATAAAGAAAAGTAACAGAAAGCAGAGAAATGAATAATAACAAAGTAGTTTAATAACGTAAGCTAATGACAGAATCTAAAGTAAAAAAGCAACAATAAGGGAACACATAATGAGAACCATAAGTAATCAAATACAGAAAAGAGCATGTAAGACAAGGAAGAAAACAACACGAATTGTTCAACCTTCCACATGGAATGTACAACAAGAATCACAACCGAGGTATTGCCTCGTATTCATATTTCACAATTTCAATCGCAATCTTTCCTTATATCACCGTAAGCCTTGCATTTAGCTTTGAAAATCATTTTTCCAAAATAGCTACACGCATTTTAGCCCCCTTATTTCACTGTATGGCTTCAAGTAATTCCCTTACTATCAACATGCGTATCAAGCCCACCTTATCTCACCACATGCGTATCAACCCCTATCCTTATACCACCGCGCGCGTATCAATATCACAACACAATAATGACTCGCACCACAAGTACCCATATTCCACAACTTGCCAAATCAACAATACTAATGTTCCATAATAATTAGCCCATTGCTCAATCACAATGTGTATAAGAAATCCAATAATGACAAAATGAATGAAAAATGCTCAACAAGGAAAAGTATCTCAAAATCGACAACTTCAACCTCAATGTGATAAAAGCTTTCACAACTTCAATGTCAATAATCCAACAAGAAGATAATTACAATGAAATGAAAACTTCAAGTAAGAGTAATGCAACAATAAAGAGGTAACATGACAATAAGGGAGGTGAAAACTTCAACTAAAGCAAATGAGGGCAAATATGACAAGCAAGAGATAGAAGAAGTGATAACAATATCAAGTAAAGCACGTAATAATAGATTAGTATATGTAAGAGTAGATTAGCAATGAAAGATATAACATATTATGATAATTCAATTAAAGGCATGGAAAGAGTCTAAATAACCTAAACCGGTCAAATACCACATATAGACCGTGTACACATTTGTCACCTCGCGTACACATCTTCAACATATCACATAAAGCACAATCAACCCAAATCCTAAGGGGTACTTCCCCCCCCCCCCCCCCCCCCCCCCCACAAGGTCAGGCAAGATACTTACCTCAACTAGGCCAAATCAATCTTCAAAAATAGCTTTCCCCTAAAATGCGCCTCCACACGGCTCAAATCTAACCAAAAATGACGTAATATCATCAAATAATGCAAGGGAAACCAATTACAATAGATAAAGCTATGGTCTTTACACTTTTCCTAAACGTCAACCCCAGGTTTTCCCGGTCAAAACCTGGGTCCCATGGTAGATTTCGACTACCCACAATCCCATAAGTCCAAATATGTAATTAGTTTTCAAATCTGAGTCCAAATCGACTCTCAAAACCCAAATCTTCATTTTTCATCACTTTGACAAAAAATCCCAAATTTTCCTCTTTGATTCTCATAAATTTGATGATAAGTCTAAGATATAATTATGAAATATAGTTGGAAATTGATTAGAATCGCTTACTCAATATTTGTAGATGAAAATCCCCTCTCCAAATCGCCTCCTACCGAGTCTAGGGTTCAAAAATATGAGAAATGAGACTAAATCCCGACTTTCTAACCCTTGTGTTCAGTTGCAGGTGTCGCAATTGCGACACTGTGTTCACAATTGTGAACTCTCACAATTGCGAAGAATGCATTGCAAATGCGACACTGAATATCTATGTGGGAAGTCGCAAATGCGACATGGGATTCGCAATTGCGAAGCCTGCTTCCTTCGCAAAAGCGACAAAAATATCGCAAATGCGAAACTAACCCAGCCCAGGTCAACTTCGCATTTGCGACCCAGGCATCGCAATTGCGATACCTGAGACCCCCTGCTAAAGTCGCAATTATGATGCTGGTATTCCTAATTGCGACACAAGAGGCATCCGTACACCACGAGTTCAGATTCAGTTCAAAACCATTCCACGACACGTTCAAAAATTATTCGAGCCCTCGGGGCTCTAAACCAAATATCCACACAAGTATAAAAATATCATATGAACTCGCTCGCGAGATCAAAACACAAAAATAACATATAAAACTACGAATTAGACATCAAAATACAAGAATTTCAAAGCAAAGTTCAAGAACTTCTAGAATTGCAACCAAGAATCTGAAACTTAACAAATCAACTCCAAATGACACCAAAATTTGCAGACAAGTTCTAAATAGCGTAACGGACCTATTCCAAGTCCCAACACCATATTCCAAACCCAATAGCCAAAAGTCAACCTATGATCAAACTGCTAAACCTCAAATTACCAAGATTCAACAAAATAACACAAATCAACCTACGGACCTCCGTATTCGATTTCGGACATACACCCAAGTCCAAAATCACGATACGAACCTATAGGAGCCATCAAAACACTGTTCCTGGATCGTTTTAATAAAAGTAAAACTTAAGTTAACATTTCTAACTTGGGATTCTAAGCCAAGAATCAAAGGGTCCAAATCAACTAGAAATCTTCTCGGAAAAAAACTAACTAACCCCACAAGTCATAAAACCACAAATGCACATGTGTGAAGTATCAAAAGGGAAAATTGTACGCGAATACACAAATCGACAGGTCGGGTCTTTACATTTCCTATCTATTATTAAACCTAAAAATATTTCTAAGGCTTTGCAGGATATAGATTGGGTAAACGCAATGCAAGATCAACTCAACAAATTTGAGAGAAGTCAAGTTTGGCATCTGGTACCAGGACCCAAGGAAAGAACAATGATTGGCACTAAATGGGTCTTAAAAAGACCTGATGAAGATGGAACAGTTACGAGAAATAAGGCAAGATTGGTGGTTCAAGTATATAGTCAAGAAGAGGGCATAGACTATGATGAGACTTCTGCTCCAATTGCAAGATTGGAAGCTATTAGACTCCTTATAGACTTTGTTGCGTAAATGGAATTCACTCTCCATAAGATGGATGTCAAGAGTGCCTTCCTAAATGGCTATCTAAAAGACGAAGTGTTTGTCAAGCAACATCCCGGCTTTGAAAGCAAGGAATGTCCTGATCATTTGTACAAGCTTGACAAGGCATTTTATGGGCTTAAGTAGGCTCTAAGAGCATGGTATGAAAGGTTATCTAAATTCCTACTTGAGCATGGCTACAAGTGAGGTAAAGTTGATAATACTTTATTCTTGAAAGAAAAAAGTAAAGATCTCTTGGTAGTTCAAATATATGTTGATGATATAATCTTTGGAGAAACAACTGATAGGTTAAGTAAAGAATTTGCTAAGCTAATGAGGAGTGAATTTGAAATGAGTATGATGGGTGATCTTAATTTCCTTTTAGGCTTACAAATTAAACAAAATTCAAATAGAACTATGATCCTTCAACAGAAGTATGTGAAAGAATTGCTTAAAGGATTTAAAATGGAAGATTCCGAAGAAATTGACACTCGTATAGTAACAACCACAAAATTGGATTAGGATGAACCTGGTTCATCTGTTGATCAGAAGATGTATAAGGGAATGATTGGCTGTTTGTTATATCTCACTGATGTTAGACCTGACATTGTTTTTAGTATAGGCCTTTATGCTATATTTTAGGCAAATCCAAAGGAGTCTCACTTGAAGGTTGTCAAGAAGATCATGAGATACCTAAAAGGCACCACTGATCTCTGGCTATGGTATCCAAAAGGTAGTAATTTTAATTTAGTGGGATATGCTGATGCTGATTATGTAGGTTTTCTTATGGATAGAAAGAGCACTTCAGGTATGAACACTTTCTTGGCTCAAGTCTTGTGTCTCCGACCACCAAAAAGCAAAACTCTGTGGCTTTGTCTACCGCTGAAGCTGAGTATGTGGCTGCTGCCTCATGTTGTGCTCAATTGTTGTGGATTAAGCAGCAATTAATAGACTTTGGAATTGATGTAGGTTGTATCCCCATCTTTTGTGACAACACTAGTGCAATTCGTATGACCATGAATCTGGTTCATCGCAAAAGAACTAGGCACATAGATATTATGCATCATGTTTTGAGAGACAACTTTGAGAAGGCTCTGATCACTGTGAAATCTTGTGCTACTGATAAGTAAATAGATGACATATTCACAAAATCTCTAAGTAGATATCACTTTGAAAGGAACAAGTTAGAATTAGAGATGATTAAGATCACCTAAAAGAAACCGATTCTAACTCAATGATCGATTCGATAATTTGTGAATTTTATAAATAATTAGATTAGATATTGTTCAGTCTCATACTTTTATTAGTATACTCTTGTACCTTGTGCTAAAATGTCTTACCGATGTCTGATGATATTATCCCTATTTTCTTGAAAAATTTAGTCTTACACAAGAGAACTTTCAGTGAAGAACCTGGTTCATCGATCTTATAAGGTATGTATTCTACACTCCGCATATTTTGAAATAACTGTATTTAGATCATGATTTGAAAAGAGTCCTACTTTATCCTAACCTCTTTTTGAACCAATCCGTTACAAACGAACCAATTTCACCAAAAACATCCCACGTGCCATAATTGTTGAATATCTAAGGAAGAGCCCAATGTCTTTTCAAACTTAAACTCCCAAAGTGATTAGACCTCTAAACTTCAAAAAGTGTTGTTATACACTCAACCTACCCTCCTTTATCTTAATCTGCAATTATCCTCTTCTCTCATCTCTTATTTTCTAACAGACCAAAGACTCTAAAACCTAAAACTCTCTCAACTTTATTTGTCTATCCATAGTGATCCAATGGCCTCTTCACCTGAAATCACCAAGAACACTAAAAACCCCAACCTCACCACCCAAAGAATCTTCACCCACATCTTCAATCATCCAAACCCCCAAGAAAGGGTGTGTCGAGATGCTTGCTTATAAAATAATAGCTGGTAGTGAAGAGGACAAGAAATTGAATGAGAAGCTACAGGCCAGTCAAGCATAGGAACCCCAAAAATCAGATGAGTCCTTCAAGTATGCGACAAAGGGGGGAAGAACCAGTTTCTTCTGAAACTGAACAGGTAACTTATGGGTTAAATGTTTCTGCTATTGCTTCTGAAGTTGCTGAAAATATTAAGAAAAGGCTTGTATTGGTTGGTACAATTACTGGTGTAGAATCTGAGTCTGGAAAAATTTGTGGTAAAAATAAAAAGGAAAAAGAAAAAAAGAGTGAGTGTGTCGAGGATGTGAGGGGAAAGGGAAATGAAAGAGTGGCTAAAACTGTCTCACCCACTTCTACTGGTTTAAATGAAGAAACTGAGGTAATGATATTGTGGAGTAAGGAGGTTGTTGAGGATAAAAGAGAGTATTAGAGAAGAATGAGGCAGTGGTCTGGAGATACTAGTGCAACAGAGGGGCTGGTCAAGTTGAGAAAAAGGTTCCAAGAACATGTTCCATCTAGGAAGGAACCCCTCCATGACCTACTGAAGAAAGTGTCTGATAGTTACAATCCAAAGAAAAAAAAGAGTGTTGGAGTTAAGATCCCTGGAAAGGCAATGGGTGGCAAGAAGAGATAGGCTGCCTCTTCTATCCCTGTAGAGACTCCTCCTACAAGAGTAAGAACTACAAGAAGTCAGAGGAACCAGACTGAGGCCGACCTAGAAAAGGCCTTAGTTGAGAGTGCAAACAAAGATTCTAAAGGAAAGAAAAAGATGGGCGAATCGAGTGAAACTATTGAGATAGAGGTGATGGACCTGGTCCTTCATGATGAGGAAGAGGCTAAGGAAGTGGAGGTTGTGACTCCCAGTTCCAAGAAACCCAAGACTTCTAAGAAGAAGTCTCTAGAAAAGTCCGTTGATACAGAGAGCTCTGCCTTGACAAAAAGAATCAGGTCTGTCAAAAAATTAAGAAAAGTGCAAATTGTGGAGGAAGAAAGTAAAGATGAGGAGACTGATGAAGAAAAGGACAAGGTGGTGAAATTCAAAAAAAGAACAATTCTGAAAGGGAGACTCCTCAGTGATTTAGAAGAGGAAGGTATGGTCTTGTTGCTGGAGAAATTGAAGATTCGGGGCTGGAAGGACATGGTCCTTTACTTGGAAAGGAGGTTAGCCCGAGCTGAGATTGTTGAGTTCTTTGCAAATTGTGAGATTGTGCATTAAAGGGTTAATAGTGAAGTGAAAGGAGTGAAGGTGAGCTTTGATGATAAAGAGCCAGGGGAGATTCAAGGTGTTTCTGCTGAGGGGTACAATGACTACACCAAGTTGAAGTGGCGTAGTCTAAAAGGTCCTCCTACCTTACTACCCATCACCGGGAAGTTTACTGATAGGGATTTGGAGCAAGAACCCAGGGCTGTGTATAAAAGTGAAATGAAACCTGCCCACAAAGTGCTCTTTGAGTTTTTCAATAAAGTGGTTTTGTCCAGGCAGGAGAGAAGGCACATTGCTACCTTCATGGACCTGGTCCTTATGGAATGCTTGGATAGTGGGAAGAAGATCAACTGGCCGGGGGGTTGGCCGGGGGGTTCATAATTCAGCTCCTTAATAGGGTGGTTTGTGGCACTAAAACTCATGACTTCCCCTGTGAATTTATCCTCACTGTTGTGCTTGCTCACTTTAAGGTTTCCCTCAAAAAGTGGGATGTATGCACAAGTAAAGACTATTTTGGGGCCAACACTTTGACGGACTGTGACTATGAAGTCTTTGCTACTCCCAAAGAACTTGGTTCATCCAAGAGGGCTCCCAAGAACAGCAAAGTGAGAGCATTTGAGCAGGAGAGTGGGCTAAGGATGTTGAGATTGAGAGGTTGAAGAAGAGGCTGGCTGAAGTAGAAACTGAGGGGGACTCTCTCAGGTCTGAGCTTGCAAGGAAAAAGGGAAGAATGAGGGTATTCTTCAAGACATGTTGAGGTTGCTTCGGGCCAAAAACAAAGAACCTGTTCCTTTCCAGTCTTAAACCCTTCCTAGCCTAGTTTGTAATCACTGACCTAAGTGGGATATTTTTTCTTTGCTTTTTGCTCATGGTTCAGTGCTTTTATTTCTTTTTATACTTTGTGGAAGAATCTTATCAATGAAATTCATTGTTTCTGCTCTAATTGTTTGTTGATATTTCTTAAATGGATAATATCCTTAGATTGATAAGAGAAACTTGAATCCATGATTGCATTTGAATTAGCCTCAATGGCCATGAGTAAGTTATGCTAAAATCTGGTTACTTAACTAAATTATGCAACTTTCGGATGATGCCAAAAGGGGGGAGATAGGTTGTGCTTTTGCTTTGGACTGTGATGTTTATAACCTAATGAACCTGGTCCTTGATGATTTGTGACTTTAAATGGAAAGTATTCTAACATTATGTTTGATGTTGAGCTGAGTTGAAACAGGTTCCATGCTTCTGAAAATCATAGAGTTTGTCATCATTAAAAAGGGAGAATTTGTTGCCCTAAGTAGTTTTGATTTTGATGATTGACAAAGGAACACATGCATGAACCAAGTCCATAGACAGTGTACACAGGGCACATGCAGATTCAAGCAAAAGGCATGCATGTGCAAGGGATAAGCATAAACGGTTATATCTAATATTCCCTAAACGAAAATGCTGCATAAGTGATAAGGAGTAAGACTCGTTACTTGAAGAGAACTCTAACCTAGATAAGGAAAGAGTTAGAGATTGAAGTTAACTAGAACTCATCCACCAAGGAAGAGTAAGCATTAGAACTCTAGTTAATCTTAATCCCACTAACTCTATATATTTCAGTTGTGTTCTCTTTTACTGGTGACACACAAACACTGAAGTTAAGCAAGAATTGAGAGCAAAATAGCAAGGCATTTTGCAAGCAATTCCTATGTGTTTCAAGTGTATGAACCTGGAGCTACATGAACCAGATAGAAGAACCAGTACCATGTATCTATTTTTTATTCTAGTTCAATTGTAGTAGGATTTTTGAGTTGTACCTTTCAGCTTTCTTTAGAAGCATTTGTACTAGGTACTTTGTGTTATATTGTTCATGTTAGAATTAACTTGAAGCTGTCGCAACAGCCTGCGGCTGGTTGCAACAAGGGTTAGAGGTAATCCTTAGGTTTACAGAAGTCTGTAAATATTATTGTTTTGGCTCAGAGTTGCAGTGAAGTTTTGGAAAAAATCCTACTAGGAAGTAGGTCGTGATTTTTTTACCTTTTGAGACGGGTGTTTTTCACGTAAATATATTTGTATTATTTACTTTGTGCATTACATATTCTGCAACTGTAGACTAAGGAACGCATAGAAAAACCAGATCCTTCTATAATCTAGTGCACGCAAAAAATTAACACCACACAAATCATCCCTCATCTGGTGTAATATTGAAGTATAAACATCAGTTGGGAAGACAAAAAGATGATACAAAGTGTTCGTCAATCCTATGAATCGACATTGATGCTTTTACAAAAAGCTTTCGGACATATATGATGTGTCTATGATGCCATAAGAAACAAAAAAATATTAAAGGATTGATAGCATCAAGGACAAGGATAGAGTTTTGGAAGCTCCAAGGCCATTTACAAGATCTC
>AWOL01S0083155.1:0-15259 GCA_000715115.1 Nicotiana otophora | reverse complement strand
ATCCCGTATTGATCTGGGTGTGGTATTGATGCAGGGTAGCAAGGTTATTGCATATGCTTCGCGGCAGCTGAAGGTTCATGAGAAGAATTACCATTTTCATGATCTAGAGCTGGCAGCCATTGTTCACGCGTTGAAGATTTGGAGGCACTATCTTTTCGGCGTGCCATGTGAGGTATTCACTGATCATCGGAGCTTGCAGTATTTGTTCAAGCAGAAGGAACTCAATTTGAGACAGAGAATGTGGTTGGAGCTATTGAAAGACTATGATATCATCATATTGTATCATCTCGGGAAGGCCAATGTGGTGGCCGATGCTTTGAGTAGAACATCAGCTAGTATGGGTAGCCTTGCATATATTCCAGTTGGTGAGAGACCGCTTGCATTGGATGTTTAGGCCTTGGCCAACCAGTTCGTGAGGTTGGATGTTTCTGAGCCCAGTCGTGTTCTAGCTTGTACAGTTGCTCGGTCTTCTTTGTTTGAGCGCATCAGAGATCGTCAGGATGACGATCCTTATTTACTTGTCCTTAAAGACACAGTACAGCACGGTGGTGCCAAGCAGGTCACTGTTGGATATGACGGAGTTTTGAGGATGCAGGGCTGTATTTGTGTGCCTAATGTGGATGGACTTTGTGAGTTGATTCTTGAGGAGGCCTATAGTTCCCAGTATTCTATTCATCCCGGTGCCGCCAAGATGTATCAGGACTTGCGGTAGCATTATTGGTGGAGGAGGATGAAGAAAGATATAGTTGCTTACGTGGCTCGGTGCTTGAATTGTTAGCAGGTTAAATATGAGCATCAGAGACCCGGTGGTTTGCTTTCGCAGATGGAGATTCCTGAGTGGAAGTGGGAGCGTATCACTATCGACTTTGTTGTTGGACTCCCACAGACTCAGAGGAAGTTTGATGCCATGTGGGTTATTGTGTATAGGCTGACTAAGTCAGCGCACTTCATTCCTATGGCAGTTACCCATTCCACGGAGCGGTTAGCAGAGATTTATATTCGGTAGATCGTCCGTCTTCATGGTGTGCCGTGTCTATCATGTTTGATCGAGGTACGCAGTTTACCTCGCACTTTTGGAGGGCAGTACATTGTGAGTTGGGTACGCGGGTTGAGTTGAGCACAGCATTCCATACTCAGACGGACGGGCAGTCCGAGCGTACTATTCAGATCTTGGAGGATATGCTCCGCGCTTGTGTCATAGACTTTGGAGGTTCTTGGGATCAGTTCTTGCCCCTTGCAAAGTTCGCCTACAACAATAGCTACCAGTCGAGCATTCAGATGGCTCCCTATGAGGCATTATATGGTAGGCGGTGCCGGTCGCCAGTTGGGTGGTTCGAGTCGGGAGAGGCTCGGTTGTTGGGCACAGACTTAGTACAGGATTCCTTGGATAAGGTCAAGATTATCCAGGATCGACTTCACACAGCTCAGTCCAGGCAGAAGAGCTATGCTGACCGTAGAGTTTGTGATGTTGCATTCATGGTCGGAGATAGAGTGTTACTTCGGGTATCACCCCACATTTTCACCAGCCCAGGTACTTTTCTATGTCTGTTCGAGGACGAACGGTTGCTTTAGAGGTGAAGAATGTGATGACCCAAAAGGTCATCTTATGTTTTAGAACTCGAATCTACGCTCTTAAGACTTAAAAATCTCATTTTTTATCCTCCTCGATTTGCGTGCATAGTCCGGGCATGTTTTCGGAAAGCTTTCATGTTGAAAATTGATGAAAATAAGAATTTATGTCTTAAAAGTTGATTTTAGTTGACTTCGGTCAACATATTTGGTAAACGGGCACAGATTCGTATTTTGATGATCCCGGTAGGTCCGTATCGAATTATGGGATCTGGGCGTATGCCCGGAATCGAATTTGGAGGTCCCTATCTCAAGTTATGAATATTTTTATGAAAATTAAAAGTCTGAAAATTAATTGTTTTAAAAATTGATTGATGTTTGGCATTGTTAGTGCCGGGTCCGTATTCTGGTTCCGGAGCCCGGTAGAGGTTCACTATGATATTTAAGACTTGTTTGTGAAATTTGGTGAGAAACGAAGTTGATTTGACGTAATTCGGACCTTCGGTTGAAAAATAGAAAATTTAAAGTGTTCTTGAGAATTTAATTTGATTTGGTACTAAATTCGTAGTTCTAGGTTTTATTTTGGCGATTGCATCGCGCGAGCAAGTTTGTATGATATTTTTAGAGTTGTGTACAAGTTTGGTTTAGAGCCCCGAGGGCTCGGGTGAGTTTCAGATAGGCCACGGGATGTTTTGAACTTAGAAAAATCTGGTATTTTTGTTGTATTTGATGTCTGCAATACTGTGCTTCGCGATCGCGTAGTCACTCTCGCGATCGCGAAGGGGAAACTGGGCTGGGGGAGGATTTACTCTACGCAAACGCGAGACCATGGTCGCGAACGCGGAGCATTAGGGGGAGTTTCTCTACACGAACGCGACAGGTCGAACGCGAACGCATAGCTCTAGCTATGCTAGGCAGGGGACCTGGGGAAGCTCTACGCGAACGCAAGCCATTTCACACGAATGCGAAGGTAATGTGGGCTAAGCCTTCGCAAATGCATAAAGCCTTCCGCGATCGCGTAAGTCCTTAGGAGGCTGCTCTTCGCAAACACGCAGTGTTCACGCGATCGCGATGAACACTGTCGCCCAGTGCATAAAACAGAACGAAACACGGGACTTAGCCAAAAAAATTTATTTTTCTCAAAAACCAAACGGTGTGAGGCGATTTTTGAAGAGTCATTTCTTCCCCAAAGTGTTGGTAAGTGATTCTAAACCATTTTCTTTCAATTACCCATTATATTTCTTGAATTATCAATCTAAAATCTAGGATTTTCATGGTAGAATTAGGAGTTAGGGTAGAAACTAGGAATTTCGGGAATTTAGGAATTTAGACCTCGATTTGAGGTCGGATTCCAAAATCAGTTACATATTCGAGCTCGGAGATGAATGAGTAAATGAATTTTGGTCCGAACCTCGAGTTTCGACCAAGCGGGCCCGGGGTCAATTTTTGACTTTGTGGAGGAAACTTTGAGAAATTTAATTTATATAATATAGTTGATTCCTTTAGCAATATTTGATATTATTGAGTCATTTTTGAATAGATATGAGTGGTTTGGAGGTGAATTTTAAAGGAAAAGCTATGATTGAGAATTAAGTGGCCTTCGGAGTGAGGCAAGTGCCGTGTCTAACTTTGGCTTGAGGGAATAGGTATTATATGTTTATTTGCTACGTGTTTGGTTGTTAAATATGATGTATAGGTGAGGTGACGAGCATCTATGCGTCGTTTTCCAGTCATATCATGCGAGTGAAATTCTATTCTTGTCTATTTTGTAGCCTTAAATTCTACTATACATGCTTAGCGAGTTAGTTAAAATGTTGGGTGACTTATATCTAGTTTCATTGAGATTTGGTAACTTTCGAATATTGATTCAAGGATGAGGTTACATTGCGCTATTGATTATGGGTAAAATACCGATATCTTTGTGATACTCTTATCTATCAGTTGTTATTGATTCTGTTATTTGCGAGGAGGAGTGTAAAGCATGAAGGGTGATGTCGTGCATGCATGTTTTATATTGTGAGGAAGAGTGTAAAGCACGAAGGGTGATACCATGTATATTATGAGAGGTTTAATGCACGAAGGGTGATGCCTTGCCGTTCTATTTATTTATTTGGCGAGATTGAGAGTAAAAGCACAAAGGGTAATGTCATACCGTTCTATTTATTTATTTGGCGAGGTTGAGAGTAAAAGCACGAAGGGTGATGCCGTGTCGTTCTATTTATTTATTTGGTGAGGCTGAGAGTAAAAGCACAAAGGGTGATGCCGTGCAGTTTTCCTTTGTTGTTTTATTTGCTCAATTTATTTAAGGATTTTCAGTTTAATTCTGTCTTTTTATTATTCTCACTCTTTATATTGTATTCTCCCACTGTATGTCCCCTTCCCATTATTTCTGCGTTATTTTTTTATTTACTGTTGTTGCCACTAGCATGATTATACTGTTCAGGTTATATGTGGGTGTCTTGTCCTAGCCTCGTCACTACTTCGCCGAGGTTAGGCTCGACACTTACCAGTACATGGGGTCGGTTATACTGATGTTGCACTCTGCACTTTTTGTGCAGAATTTGGTACCGCCTCAGGTTGATCTAGATTTTTCTATTGGTCCGTTGTCCGGAGACTCAAGGTAGTTATGTCGGCGTTCACAGACCTTGAAGTCCCCGTCTATCTTTTATGTCCTACTGTTTTCTTTCATTCAAACAGTTGTATTTCTTTCAGATTATTATTTGTAGTAAATTCTAGAATGCTCGTGAATTATGATTCCCGATCCAGGTCGTAGTAATTAATACAGTTTTATAATATTCCGCACTTATTATATTTCATCCTAGTTAATTATTGTTATTTACTGAATGAAAATAAGGAATTGGTTTAAAGATTCTCTAACGTTGGCTTGCCTAGCAAGTAAAATGTTAGGCGTCATCACGGTCCCGTCGGTGGGAAATTCCGGGTCGTGACATTGATTGAATGACTCCCTTGTTTCTTAAGTCTTGACTCCTCCCGAATAAGCATACTGGATAATTTACTAACATTACACTTATCCTTAATAGTGTTATAGTTAATTTGAAATGGTCCACACTCAGGAGGCAGCGAGTTCAGAATAAACTGAATCAAGAAGGAATCATCCACTTTCATCCCCAAGGTCAGGTCTTGCTGCAATGTTAGTCATCTCGATGATATGGTTTTGCATACTACGCGACCCATCAAACTTCATGGTCGTGAGTTCAACCATTAGTGTACCAGCGAGAGACTTATCTGCAGAACGAAAACATTCTTCCACAAACTTCAGGTATTTTCTTGCACTTTCTGTTTGTGGAATAGTACTTTTAATATTGCTGGCAATATTCATTTGCATAAACATAAGGCTTAGCCTGTTATAGCGTTCCCATGCTTTATGGAAAGACTTCTCATCTGCACTGCTCGAATCAGTAATGGCAGCGGGATTATCATTCAGCAGGGCCAAGTCAAGATCCATCACACCTAAGTGGAACTGGACTTGCTCACACCATTCAGAGAAGTACAATCCGTTGAACACAGTAACAGACGAAGCATGCGAATGAAAAGGAATAGCTACAAAATAGATAATACATGCTCACAAATCAATATGGATTCAACAAAATAGTTAAAGCATATAGCAATTCTCCTTTGGGTAAATACTACGACACACTATCATAATTTAAATGTCATTTAGTCTTTAATAGGTAATTAAATATTTTTAACCAAATATATATGCCATCTTTGGACAGACAATATATATTTGACTAAGAATATTAATTTACCTCATCATATTCACTATTCATAGAATAATTGATTCACCTTTGGGTAAAATCCTTAAGTTCTAGCGATAGTAAAAATTAATTTATTCACTAATTTTTAATTATAGGCATTTCATTAATTTCATGGATAAACTATAATTTTATGTATGCATATTTTCATAAACAAACTAGTTTGGTCACTTTGGTGACTAACAAACTATATGACATAAGTGCACACACAAAATAGAGATCATAAGATTTTATGCATGTGATTACTTTAAACAATCTAGTTTGGTCACTTTGGTGACTAACAAACTATATACACATTAATCACATACATAAAATAAACAATAAATAGCTTTATCAACTAATAGCCAAAAACAAATTATTAAATAAACCAAAACAAATTACTTCATAGCCTAAAGTTAAACAGTAACTGATCTAATTTTTAAATCTTTCATAAAAAAAGAAATTTTCATAATGGCTTAGAGCGTTTGGAACATAATATCCTTAAGGCATTCAAAAGGAGAAATTTAGACTAACATAAATATATGAGGCAAACTTTAAATGGATACCTAATACATAAAGAATCAGACATTGAAGGTTACTGCTTTAAAGAAAAAGATACATTCGGGTGGGATTGTAGAGTAATTTAATTCCACAAATATTCATTCCCAATGTAAAACTTCATTAGATTTCGTTAACTGTAGTAACACTTTATTGGTGAATCTTAAGCAAAATTCATCACAGGGCAAAATTCATCACGGCGTCCGACCTTTCTTCGTTCAAATAGAAAATTTGACATAATTTATTACTAGCAGTTCATAAAAGAAATTTCATACTTTATTAGATATCCTCAAATTAAAGAACTGGAATCAGAAACGAGATTATTACAAATCCAATTAGAACAGTACGCATCAGCATAAAGATATAGTCTTTCTTTTACGAAGATTATCAGTTCAAATATCCAGGCTCGTGATACCACATGTGAGCATAAACTTTAATTGCATATCAGGATCTTGAACATGATAATCTTACACAAAATCGTACAGAAAACATACCTGAATCGTAAGCCATCATCGTGAAGCGGAAGCGTTAATTCAAATTGGTTTCTCGTTTTACCGCCGACTTTAGTGATGGAAGAGAGAAAAATAAAATACGGTAACTCTAATGGGTGGGGAGAGGACCAATTTATGGAGGTTCTCACTTAATCCGGTACGTCCATCAAGTAACTGATCAGACGGATGAGATTTGCTCATTAATTAAATATTAATTATGGGTCTTAAACTTATTGGGCCACCAATAAGCGTAAAATAATCTTACACTACTATATAAATGTCTACATGTTCCATGTTTTCTATGTAACTTTTGTTCTAGTAGCCAAATCATGATATAAGCTATCTTCCACATTTTAATTTCTTTCAGATTAATTATCTGCTCTTCTTTATGACTCGTGATATATGATCGTTCTAGATGTTGTTCTACACACATGAAAAAATATAATTAACCTTATCTTTCAATAAAACTTTAGAAATATCTACATATGTAAAAAAATCATTTATACTGTCAGTCGTAAAATAAGTCATTTATTTATAAGATGTTCACAAATTTCCGTGCCCAAATTAATCATCATATTCTTTTGATTCAACCGCAACCTAAACCAGCGGGCTGGCACGTGCAGAATCTTTTTACCGCTAATTAAAGTGAAGGTGTACAAATATATTTGATTGTGTTGATATTTGTTTAGATAAGTTTATTATGAAAGCATTTTATCTGATCTTAAGATGATCTTCTGCCGAGATTTAGGTAATCTTTCAATTTTGTAGGATTAAGATAAAGACTTTTATGATTTTAGGCCTAAATTGAAACGGGGTGAGTCTTTTCTCTTTTCTTAAATTTCGTGTCCAGTCAAATAAGTTTATATAAATTGAAACGGAGAAAGTATTACACTAAACTCATAATTTCAAAAGTATAACGCTAATAAGAATGTCCTTAAAGATAATTAAGGAAACAGTTGAAGAAGGAACAAATTCTTAATCTTTTTCCAACTAAAACAATATTCGCAGAACAGACAATGACTCATCATGAACTCTAAGCTGGCCGTTATATATAGGAAGCGCCCCTTGTTAAAACAATATTCACCAATAATTGAACATAGGAACAAAAAGAAACAGTATATAAAAAAGAAGGAAGACATGTCTTGGGTCATTCGTACATGTGTAAGCCTTACACTAAGTGAAGAGCAAGAAAAGGGTATACTCAAGAAATATGATAAGAATGGAGATGGGAAACTTAGCAAGCAAGAACTCAGATTAGCTTTTAAAGAGATGGGTTTGCATTTTTGCCATTGGAACTCAACTAGCAACAAGTCTACATGGAGGGTGTTGATTACACTGAAACATTTTCTCCTGTGGCCAAAATGGTCACAGTAAGATCTGTTCTGGCAATTGCTGCTGCCAAGCAGTGGTACATCTATCAGATGAATGTCCATAATGCTTTTATACATGGAGAATTACTTCAGGAAGTCTACATGGAGGTTCCTCCTGGGTTGTGAGTAACATAGTCCTTCAACAAAATTGGTGGTCGGCTGCCCCTGCTAGATCTTCTACTAGCAACAAGTTCAGCAATAGCCAATATAGAAGATATTGGCTCAGCAGGGATGACTACTGAATGAGCAAGAGGATCAACAGAAGGCTCTACATCATCCTCATGGAGTGCAGAGGTGTCACTCTCTGAGTGATTGTGAGGAGGTACATCATCTGGTGATGCAACATTAGGTGCAACATGATATGGAGGTAACTTGTTCTCAGAGAAAATAATGGGATTATTGAGATCTAGCACAGGAAATATAGAGGAGATAGTACTAGAGGCATATTTGAAAAGGAAGATATCTTCTTTGAAAATCACATCTCTACTGACAGTAAAGCCTTTTGAGAGAAGATTATACATTTTGTAGCCCTTTTGTGTCATAGAATAGCCTAGAAATACAGCTGGAACAGCTCTAGGAGCAAACTTGTCTGATCTTCTCACATCAGTTACATATCCTAGACATCCAAACACTATCATATTGTCCAAAGGAGAAACATGACCAATTACATCTTCAAAAGGAGACTTGCCTTGAAGGGCTGTTGAAGGTAGCCTATTTATAATATACACAACATTGGTGACACACCCATCCTAGAATTTGAGAGATACAAAACCTTGAAACCTCAGTGATCTAGCCACTTCCAAAATATACATGTTCCTTCTCTCAGCTACTTCATTCTNAGTCAAATAGGTTCACATAAATTAAAACGGAGGCAGTACTATGTAATTGTCTATATGTTCCATGTTTTCTATGTAACTTTTGTTCTAGTAGCCAAATCATGATATAAGCTATCTTCCACATTTTAATTTCTTTCTGATTAATTATCTGCTCTTCTTTATGACTCGTGATATATGATCGTTCTAGATGTTGTTCTACACACATGAAAAAATATAATTAACCTTATCTTTCAATAAAACTTTAGAAATATCTGCATATGTAAAAAAATCATTTATACTGTCAGTCGTAAAATAAGTCATTTATTTATAAGATGTTCACAAATTTCCGTGCCCAAATTAATCATCATATTCTTTTGATTCAACCGCAACCTAAACCAGCGGGCTGGCACGTGCAGAATCTTTTTACCGCTAATTAAAGTGAAGGTGTACAAATATATTTGATTGTGTTGATATTTGTTTAGATAAGTTTATTATGAAAGCATTTTATCTGATCTTAAGATGATCTTCTGCCGAGATTTAGGTAATCTTTCAATTTTGTAGGATTAAGATAAAGACTTTTATGATTTTAGGCCTAAATTGAAACGGGGTGAGTCTTTTCTCTTTTCTTAAATTTCGTGTCCAGTCAAATAAGTTTATATAAATTGAAACGGAGAAAGTATTACACTAAACTCATAATTTCAAAAGTATAACGCTAATAAGAATGTCCTTAAAGATAATTAAGGAAACAGTTGAAGAAGGAACAAATTCTTAATCTTTTTCCAACTAAAACAATATTCGCAGAACAGACAATGACTCATCATGAACTCTAAGCTGGCCGTTATATATAGGAAGCGCCCCTTGTTAAAACAATATTCACCAATAATTGAACATAGGAACAAAAAGAAACAGTATATAAAAAAGAAGGAAGACATGTCTTGGGTCATTCGTACATGTGTAAGCCTTACACTGAGTGAAGAGCAAGAAAAGGGTATACTCAAGAAATATGATAAGAATGGAGATGGGAAACTTAGCAAGCAAGAACTCAGATTAGCTTTTAAAGAGATGGGTTTGCATTTTTGCCATTGGAACTCAACTAGCAACAAGTCTACATGGAGGGTGTTGATTACACTGAAACATTTTCTCCTGTGGCCAAAATGGTCACAGTAAGATCTGTTCTGGCAATTGCTGCTGCCAAGCAGTGGTACATCTATCAGATGAATGTCCATAATGCTTTTATACATGGAGAATTACTTCAGGAAGTCTACATGGAGGTTCCTCCTGGGTTGTGAGTAACATAGTCCTTCAACAAAATTGGTGGTCGGCTGCCCCTGCTAGATCTTCTACTAGCAACAAGTTCAGCAATAGCCAATATAGAAGATATTGGCTCAGCAGGGATGACTACTGAATGAGCAAGAGGATCAACAGAAGGCTCTACATCATCCTCATGGAGTGCAGAGGTGTCACTCTCTGAGTGATTGTGAGGAGGTACATCATCTGGTGATGCAACATTAGGTGCAACATGATATGGAGGTAACTTGTTCTCAGAGAAAATAATGGGATTATTAAGATCTAGCACAGGAAATATAGAGGAGATAGTACTAGAGGCATATTTGAAAAGGAAGATATCTTCTTTGAAAATCACATCTCTACTGACAGTAAAGCCTTTTGAGAGAAGATTATACATTTTGTAGCCCTTTTGTGTCATAGAATAGCCTAGAAATACAGCTGGAACAGCTCTAGGAGCAAACTTGTCTGATCTTCTCACATCAGTTACATATCCTAGACATCCAAACACTATCATATTGTCCAAAGGAGAAACATGACCAATTACATCTTCAAAAGGAGACTTGCCTTGAAGGGCTGTTGAAGGTAGCCTATTTATAATATACACAACATTGGTGACACACCCATCCTAGAATTTGAGAGATACAAAACCTTGAAACCTCAGTGATCTAGCCACTTCCAAAATATACATGTTCCTTCTCTCAGCTACTTCATTCTGTTGTGGAGTATATATGGAAGAACTCTGGTGAATTATGCTTTTAGTCTCTAGCAACTTAGCTACTTGAGAGTTGTGAAATTCACTACCATTATCTAATCGAAAAACTTTCACAGATGCTGAATAGACATTCTGAATCATATAAATAAAAGATCTAAGGACAACAATCACTTCTGATTTGGTAGGCAGCAGAAATATCCAAGTATATCGAGAATAGTCATCTACAAGAGTTAAAAAAATACTTCTTTCCATCATAAGTAAGAACTTTATAGGGTCCCCATACATCACCATGTAATGTATGAAAGGAAATATCAGTAGTAGTTAAAGGAAAGGGTAGCCTTGTTTGTCTTGCAAAGGGCATATAATGCAAGTGTCATCAGAATTCTTGTAATTGTGACTCTGAAATCAAACTATGGTTTTCAAGGTCTTTGTAGGCACATGTCCGAACCTCTTATGACATAAGGCAACATCCATTATTCTATTCTTAGTGATCTTAGTGATCATATTAACAGTAGGTAAGTTCTTTTGAGTTGATAGCCTAGGAATTGGTCTGGGAACTACAGCTTGAATGTCAGTTGTATTGACCCCTGCAGAATAGAAAATATAAAGACCATCATCTTCTCTACCAATCCCCTTCACCTGTCCACTGAAGAGTTCCTGAAAAATACAAAATTCAGGAAAGAACATCACTGCCCATCTCATCTCCTTTGTTAGCTTTGAGACATATAAAAAATTGTACTTGAAGTCAGGTATATGAAGTACATTGCTAATTGTTTGGCCCTGGTCAATATAAGTTGATCCTATGTGACTTAAGGAAGCAACTTTTCTTTTAGGAAGTTGAACTGTACCATTCTTACCATTATTCAACTTCTTAGGATTAACTAATAAGCTAAGACTATATACCATATGACTCGAGGCACCTGAATTCACTATCTACTTAGCCAACACTTCTGGAGTTACTACATAAGATGTTATACCTGCTGGCAATGGTGTAGTTGTAGTTGAGTTGTTCCCCTCACTTCCTTTTTCCAGTAGCTGAATTATCTGACGGTACTGTTCTTGAGTAAAATGTGGAACATTGAGCATCACATTATGAGTCTCCTGTCCAGGCATTGCACCTTGTTGAACTTGTGAGGTACCTGCAAAATTAGCTGTAAAAGTTTGATTGTTCCCTGTAGCACTTGTTCTTCTTGGTCATTAAGTCTAGAGGATATCCATTTAGTTTATAACATGTCTCCCTAGTATTCCCTTTAAAGTTGCAGTAGTCACAGTACATAGTATTCTTCTTGGACCTGTAGTTGCTTCCTCCAGTATAACTATGTCCGCTAGGATAATTGTTGTTCAGTCCTCGAGTATGAGTATAATTTTCTGTGGCATTATTGTACCCTTTATCACTGAACATACTAGTATTGTTATTTGGTATTCCTGTGGTTTTGCTACTAAACAAGGCAGTTCCTTAAGCAGCTTCAGAGACCTGTGATAAATGTCACATAGATCTTTTGCTTTCCTAAGATATGATCATAGCATAGGCTTTGTTGATGGAAGGAATATACAACATGTTCAAAATCTGATTGCTTGACTGAGAATAGGATTCATTTATCCCCATAAAAAACTATAGTAACCTTTGATACTGGAAATGTTCAACATATCTTTTTGATTCATCACAGCCACACCTAGGGTAGGGCATAAGAGCATCGAATTCTGCCCAAAATTCTTTCAGCTTAGAGAAGTAAGTAGACACATATGATATCCCTTGGGTTAATGTAGCAATCTGCTTATGAAGATATAACATACGAGAACCATTCACTTTATCAAATCTCTCCTCGAGATCCATTCAAATCTTGTGAGCACTCGAGGCATACACCATACCACTCAATAATTCAGCACTTACTAAGTTCATAATCCAAGAGAGAACTATTGCATTGCATTTTTTTCATAATTCTTGCAGAGACGCATCGAATTTCTCCTTAGGATATCTACCATCCATAAACCCTAGCTTACTTTTTTCTAGTAAACTAATACGCATTGCACTACTCCACATTGTATAGTTTTCAGGTCCAGTTAATTTGACTGAAATCAGAGAACTACGTGGAGTATCACATGGCTGAAGAAACAGGGGATGATGTTGATCAATTGAAGTTGAGCTACCGCCAGCAGCTCCTATGCTTGTGTCAATTTCTTCATTCTCGACCGCCATTGTTAATGAGGCACTCGAGCTCAGATGAAGAAGAAAAACAATGGAGAAGAAACTGCTAATTATTCGAATTAGCCCTAACTTTGAAGATATCGAAGAATTTATCAGAACACAAACACTGAGCCATCTTGGATCTAGATAATTGATAACGAAGCATGATTCATAAATACAAGCTATGATAGCATGATGAAATCCTAGATCTAATCTGAGTTGCTAAGCTTAGAATGAAGGAGAAGCGGTTACACGCTAATGGAGAAGAACGTTTCTTCATTTTCTGTTATTTTTTGTTACAAACACTATACACTAACCGTTAGCTACTAACACACCTACTTAACAAACTAAACCTTCCACTAACTTAGCTTAGCTGGCATCCAGTTGTACATTCCACTATCTATACACCTAATACTTCAACAGATGGATGTATTAACGAAGATGAGATAAGTGACCTCGTACAATATGTTTTGAAATGGGGCATTAGGACCTCTTAGGCTTCTATGTTGTTTTTAGATCTGTATTTTCTTTTGTTGTTGTCGTCGCCATCGTACTTTTTGTTTGAGAACCAAATATCCTTGTAGTTGTAGGGTCTTTTGGGAGTTTTAATAGGTATTAGTACTATGTAACTGTCATTATGTCGTACATGTCTATGTTTCGCGTTTTCTATGTAAATTCTGTTCTTGTAGCCAAATGATATAAATTATCTTCGACATTTTCTTCTCAGTTATCCATGTGAGCTTTCTTACCTCCTGTACGGGTATGTAGAGGCGGATCCAAAAATTTAAGTTTATGGGTTCCTATAAAAATCTTAAGTTAATATTCAATAATGGATTAACGGACTGTGTTCCAAGCTAAATATTCTTATATATTTAATAAATTTTTCAATACAAATACCAGATCTAGACAAAAGTTATTAGGTTCATGAAAACTCGTAACTAATGCACTAAATTCGCCCCGGGGTATGTAATATTGACTTGGAGCTTTTATTTGAGATAGTTTGATCATGTCCTACGTAGATATCAGATGCGTCGACTTGTACTTGAGAAGGCCATGAAGATTCAATTAGGTGTTAATATGCGATGAAGCAGATCACCGAAACTAATAGTTCTAAGCTCTCTCCAACTCCATGCAATGGTAAATCATGATCTTTGTCGCGCTTGAGGTTTTCAATATAATATGAGTTATATTAAATACAAAAAGTAGGCATTATTGGAACATAAAATGATTAAGTAAATGATTACACACATCCACATATATAAAAATAAAAGGGCAAAGGGCCGAATATATCTCTCTACTTTCGAAAATGGTCTAAGAATACCTCTCGTTATACTATTGGGTTATCTATACCCTTGCAGTCATACTTTGGGTTCAAATATACCCCTCATTTAAACGGAGGGATACGTGTCATCGTCCTGTTGGTCAATTCTAAATACCTCCTAATTAATTAAAAAGACTCATTATCCATACCCGAAAAATAATTATTTTTTTGTAAAAACTGAAAAAAACTAAAAACGAAATTTACTAAAAATTGAAAAAAACGAAAATATTTTTTTTTTCAGTTTTACGAAAAAACTGCTTTAGAAAAAACTGAAAAATATTTTCTAAAATAATATTTTTGTAAAAACTGAAAAAAACTAAAAACGAAATTTACTAAAAATTGAAAAAAACGAAAATATTTTTTTTTTCAGTTTTACGAAAAAACTGCTTTAGAAAAAACTGAAAAATATTTTCTAAAACAATGTTTTTGTAAAAACTGAAACAAATAAAAAGCTGAAAATCAATTTTGTAAGTTTTTTTGTAAAATCTGGAAAATATTGAATTTGTTTTACTAAAAACTGGAAAAAAATGAAATTATTTTTTTCCACCTTTTACAAAAAAAAACTGCTTTAAAAAAAGCTGAAAAATATTTTCTAAAATAATATTTTTGTAAAAACTGAAAAAAGAGCTGAACATCAATTTTCTGAAGCAAAGTTTTTGTAAAAACTGAAAAAACAAATATTTTCTTTTTTTTCAGTTTTTAGTTAAAAATATTTCAGTTTTTTTCCAGTTTTTAGTTGCTTTAGAAAATTGCTTTTCAGTTTTTTTTTTCAGTTTTTACAAAAATATTATTTTAGAAAATATTTTTCAGTTTTTTTAAAGCAGTTTTTTTGTAAAAACTGGAAAAACAATATTTTCGTTTTTTTCAGTTTTTCGTAAAAATGTTTTTTAGTTTTTTCCAGTTTTTACAAAAACAAAAAAAATTTCGGGTATGGATAATGGGTCGTTTTAATTAATTAGGAGATATTTAGAATTGACCAACGGGACGATGACATGTGTCCCTCCGTTTAAATGAGGAGTATATTTGAACCCAAAGTATGACCGCAGAGGTATAGATAACTAAATAATATAACGGGGGATTTTCTTAGACCATTTTCGAAAGTTGAGGGGTATATTTGCCCTTTGCCGTAAAAAAAATTGAGAAAGAGTTTAGCAGGGACAAGTCTTATTTAGGTGACCTTTTAGGGTAAGAAGCAA
>AWOL01S0083149.1:0-29856 GCA_000715115.1 Nicotiana otophora | reverse complement strand
GAAGTGAAAAACGTCAAGGCCTCAAACCTCTGTTGATGTGCTAGAGCTCAAAATGATCGGCCGATCATTACAATTTACCTATTTAGGAATGATCGAAATGTGGTTTGGTGAGTATTTGTGAGCCTAATGAGAATGTGTATTCTATCTCAGATCGGATTTGCTTACTCTTGTACAGCTTTTACCACAGGTATATTATCAGGTAAAATGGATGTTATTCGTGCCTTGGTCTATGTTAAGTNTGAAGTGAAAAACGTCAAGGCCTCAAACCTCTGTTGATGTGCTAGAGCTCAAAATGATCGGCCGGATCATTACAATTTACCTATTTAGGAATGATCAAAATGTGGTTTGGTGAGTATTTGTGAGCCTAATGAGAATGTGTATTCTATCTCAGATCGGATTTGCTTACTCTTGTACAGCTTTTACCACAGGTATATTATCAGGTAAAATGGATGTTATTCGTGCCTTGGTCTATGTTAAGTGTTTCTCTCTTATGCTATGACGAGTTACATGATTCTTCACACGCGTATTGTAATTCCGTTTAGGCCTTATGGCATTATGGGTGAGATGGCCCTCGTGATGTTGACTTGCTTATTTCGCCATAGTTGTTCTTGTCTTTCTGCGTGTTTATTTCATCACCGGCAGTGTATGAGGGTTTTAATTGATATGAGGTTTACTACCGGTACCAAATTTGTTTTTGGGAAGCCATGGTGGTCAACAGTTACTGCTGTGAGTATCTGAGTGATGGGGTATATCATGTGATTACATCTTTAGTAATGGTTATGACTTAATACAGCTTGTTCAGACTTATACAGTGTGTAGATGCGAGATTCGGGCCTTTTAAGGAATTCCGAATGTTGGAAATTTGGGTTCTAAGGCTTATGGGCTAAGGTTGAATTAAGGATCTTCAGTTATGTTGTATCGTTAGGATTATATAGATTAGGGTGATATGGGATCACTCCATAGTATGTGCATGGTAAGGTTACACAGCGATTTGATGGACTTGGAATGACTCTTGGCACGTTCGAGGACGAACATATGTTTAAGTGGGGTAGGATGTAACGACTAGATCGGCCATTTTCAACATGGTCACTCCGTTCAGCTGTTTGAAGTCTTGAGTATCTTCATGTGATTCATTTTGACTTATGTGAATCATCGATTTTGGTTTTCAGGTAATCCAAAGTTGATTTGGAAGAATGACTCTCAACTGGGAAGCTCTAAGTTGGAATAGTTGACTAAGTTTGACTTTTTATGTATTTGACCATAAATCGGAGTTTTGATGGTTCCGTTAGGTTTGGATGGTAATTTTGGACTTGGGTGTATGCCCATATTGTCATTCGGATGTTTCTTGAAGGTTTTGGCATTAATTGGCGAAAATTGGCAATTTGCAGTTTTGGAATGTTCGTATATTTGACTGGAAGTTGACTTTGATGATATCAGATTCCGATTGTGGTTCCGGGAATTGCAATAGCTTTGTTATGTATGTTGGAACTTGTGTACAAAATTTGAGGTTATTCCGAGTCGATTTGATATGGTTCGGCACGAGATTTGGAAGTTGAAAGTTCAAAAGTTCATTAAGTTTGATTCGAGGTGCGATTCATAATTTTGATGTTGTTATGTGTCATTAAGTCCGTGTTATATTATGGCACTTGTTGGCATATTCAGATGGGGTCCCGAGAGGCTTGGTGTTTTTTGGATTGACTTCGGACCATTTCTGAGTTGTATGAGATTGCTGGTTATCTGGTTTTTTTAGTTGTGCTTCGCGATCACGGGAGAGGGGACGCGATCGCGATCGTGATGGGTGTTTTTGTTAGTGGATCTATTTTTTCTTCGCTTTCGCGCTTTAGAGATCGCATTTGCAGTGGGTTGAAGCTTTTTATCTTTGCGTTCAGTTCCATGGTTATGCGTTCGCGTAGTGTTGAGCCGGGTTAGTCAGTCTTGATGGGTTCTTCATCGCATTCACGATGGTTTGTTCGCGATCGCGGAGGTCTGGTAGTGTGCTTCATTGCATTCGCGAGGATGTTGCTGCGAACACATAGAGTAAAGTGTGGTAGTGTGAGTTTGTGCTTCGATAAAGCGAGGCTCTGACCGCGTTCGTGAAGGGTATTGTTAAAGCAGTGATATAAAGTACTCTATTTCGAAGGTTTCAGATATTTTAACATATATTTAGCTATGGATCTCAGATATAGACGATCTTGGAGACGATTTTTACCATATGGACTAGGGTAAGTGTTTTCTACTTGGTTTTGATATTATTCTATGATTCCATCTTCGTTTTTTGGCATTTGATTGATGATTTCAAAAAAGAAATTGGGGGGTTTTGTCCAAACTTTCCTAAAGTGAATTTCTGAGTTTTGAACATTAATTCGGAGTCGAGATTGAGTGAAATTAGTATGGTTGGACTTGTAATTGAATGAGTTGTCAGATTTTGTGAGTTTTGTCGGGTTCCGAGGTGCGAGCCCGAGTTTGACTTTTTGGTTGACTTTGAGTAAATGTGTAAAGAATCGACCTTTGTCGAATAGGTTTGCTTCCTACGACATTATTTGATGATTCTGAGTTGCTTTTGGCTAGTTTCGAACCGTTCAGAGGATGATTTGAGTGAGATGTCGCTTTTAGTGTATCAATTTGGCTTGTTTGAGGTAAGTGTCTAGCCTAACTTTGTTGAGGGAATGTTTTCTACTAATTGTCATTATTTGCTACATGCAGGGGTGATACATATATGAGGTGACAAGTGTATATGCATGTGCTAGGGTTAATCATGCTCGGGGGTAAATTATACTATAAATTGCGCCTTGTAGAATTATGTGACCTTCTTGCTTCATGTCTTACTTAACTTCTAGATTACTAAGAATATGTAATTAAATGTTAGAAACCAAGATTTAGTTTATTATAACTTGATTAAAATTTAACGAAATGTCGAGAAACAATGATGTGTCTAATCTGCTTATCATTATTCTTAATCACTAATGCATTGCCACGACTGTTATTCTTCAGATATTAGATTCTACACTTGAATTGTAGATCATTTTGAGAATTGTTGAAATACTTGAACAATAAGGTTCTTGAGGGTTTATTGAACTATTGTTGGCTTGAAAGTTGTGATTGAGGTTCATTTGGAATATTTGTTTAACCACTCTCCTTGAGGTTATTTATGCTTCCTACCTTGTTTGGCATTGATATACATATGCTTGGTGAGGAAGAGTATAAAGCACGAAGGGTGGTGCCGTGCCATTTCATATATATTATCCTGTGAGGGAGAGTGTAAAGCCGAAGGGTGATGCTGTGCCATTTCATATATTTTATCATGTGAAGAAAAGTGTAAAGCACGAAGGGTGATGCCGTGCCATTTCATTTGAGAGTAAAAGCACGAAGGGTGATGCCGTGCCATTTTATTTGAGAGTAAAAGCACGAAGGGTGATGCCGTGCCATTTCATTTATATTACCATGATTTTATGTTATCATGAGTTCATGGCACAAAGGGTATTTCCGTGCAGACAAAGATGAGGGACATGCATTACGTTGTGATATCTTTTCCTTGTGTATACATTCATGCCATTATCTGGAATTGTTAATGTTGCACCTACGTTATCTACGTGACTTATCATTGTTGTTCTGTCTTTGTCCTCAATCTCGATTGTTGTTGTGTTGTCCATTCCTTCTATATGTTTAACTTGCAAAGATCATACCTTCCTTCCTACTGTTATATCTACATCCATGTCGTATCTATTTCGTTGCACTTTAGTATAAGCCTTCTACCATGGTAATCATTCATGCCTCTACTTGTTATATTATAAAGATCTTGTTTTCCCCTCCTATTTGTTATATCTACATCTATGCCTTCCACCATGCTAGTTAGGTGAAATTATGTTGTTCTTTCCTAATTGATATCATCACTCCTATGCCTCCTACCTAGTCTATTACTTTTGTCCATATGTACTGCCTTGTTCATCATTGCTACTTGTGTATTTCCTACATTGTCATTACTGTTATCGGTATTTCTTTCACCTGGATGGTACTGTTATACGTATATATGGTGAGGATGAGATAAATGCATGAAAAGTGTTGCCGTGCCATTTGATTTGATGTCTTGAGTATATTTCTCACACTATGAAATTTATGGATTTATTACTGTGATTTTCTGGTTATCGCTCTAAGGAAAAGATTGGTCGTGATATTGAGGAGTATTAATCGTGAATCTTCTAGAAATCATTTACTGCTTCGCATATTTGTTTCCTTATACTCTATTCTATTATGTTCTAGTATTATTCTATTGCTAGTTTTCTGCATAGGTTATATCAGTGAGTATCGTTTAACTAAAAAGCATCGTAACTACTTCACCAAGGTTAGCCAAGATACTTACTGAGTACATGGGGTCGGTTGTACTCATACTACTCTTCTGCACCTTGCGTGTTGATTTTGGAGCAGAGCTGCGGGTGATGACGGGGGCTGACTCTGAAGATGTTCATGCCTTCTGGATGTGGCTACCACTTGTCCCTGAATAGTTCTAGAGTTGAATTCTACTTAAGTACGTTTCAAACAGAAGTTGTATTTATTTCATATCCGTTTTTGCAACATTAAAGTCTTAGTAGCTCATGTCTTGTACTACCAGTCCCTGGAATGTTGTATGTAATCCAGTCATATCATTTGTTGATCACATTTATTTTATTAGAATTGTGACAACTGTTAATTGGCTGACCTAATGGTTCAGGTTTGGTGCCATCACGACTAATGGATTTTGGGTCGTGACACTTAAGCGCAATACTTGCATGATTTGCTTTTGCTATTTCATCGATGTCTATAATGATTTTTCCTTCACTTAGAAGAGCCATGATTTTCTCCTTCAAGACGAAGCATTTATCTGTAGGGTGGCTAATGACGCGATGAAACTTGTAGTATTTCGGATCGCCAACTTTACCAATTTCCTCAGGCCTTTTTGATTCAGGGAGATTGATGACTTTCTTGGCCAGTAATTTATCAAGGATTGTGGGTACGTCTGACTTTGGAAATGGATAAACATTCGCCTCTAATTCCTTCAAGGTGGGACGACGTTTCTCCTCTTTGGGATATTGACTTGGGGTCTTATCCTCCTTCACCTTTTGCTTGGTCGTGACTTTCAATGAAGTTGCTTTCACTGCCATAGATTCTTTGGTTTGGTGCTTTGATGCAACATGTTTCTTGAACTCCTTCTGATAAGCAAATGGAGATGCCTTTCCATGACTTGCGGTGCTTAATTCCATGTCGTGCGCCCGCGATGAAAGTTCTTCAAAGGTTCGCAGTTTGATCACTTGTAGGATGTAAAAAAGGCCCTAGTTCATTCCTTGAATGCACATCTCTACAGTAGATATTTCTGAAAGGCGATCCTTGTAGTCCAAACTTAATGCTCTTCAACGATTGATGTAATCTCCCACGGGCTCGTCTTTTCTTTGCTTAGTGCTTGTCAACTCTATCATGCTTACAATTCTTCGGGTACTGTAAAAATGATTGAGGAATGCCTTCTCAAGTTGCTCCCAACTATCAATGGACTCGGTCTCCAAGTCAATATACCNCCCAGCACTGACCAACCATGATCCGCTTCTGTGCTTGCCTGGCCACTTTTGCAGCGTCGCACCTGCGGATCATTTTTCGCAGGCACGATTGCACCAAAACTCAGGCCCTTCAATAATACAACAAAGCTCCAAATTGATCCGCAACTCGTCCGGAACATACCCGAGGCCCTCGGGACCCCGTTCGAACTTACCAAAAAGTTCCATAACATAACACATACCTACTTGGGGTCTCAATCACACCAACCACATCAAAATCATGGATTGACGATCGAAATCCTTCTTTAAACTTTCAAACTTTGACCAACACGTCTGAACTATAACAAAATATTCCGGAATGATGCCAAACTTTGCGCACAAGTCATAAATCACAATACTAACCTATTCCAAGCCTCGGAATCCCAAACAGACATTGACAATACCAAAGTCCAACTCAAACCAAACTTAGGAAATTCTAAAGCCTTCTAAATGCCAAGTTTCCACAATAAGACGAATTGCTCCCGGGTGATCTGATACTCAACTCGAACATACGCCCAAGTCCGAAATTATCATACAAACCTATAAAAACCTTTGAATCCTGATTCTAAGGTATTTTGATGAAAAGTCAAACCTTAGTAAAATTTTCCAATTTAAAGCTTCCGGAATTAGAATTTTGTTTCCAAACCAACTCTGAACTTCCCGAAGTTCAATTACGACCACACGTACAAGTCATAATACCTGAAGTGAAAAACGTCAAGGCCTCAAACCTCTGTTGATGTGCTAGAGCTCAAAATGATCGGCCGGATCATTACAATTTACCTATTTAGGAATGATCAAAATGTGGTTTGGTGAGTATTTGTGAGCCTAATGAGAATGTGTATTCTATCTCAGATCGGATTTGCTTACTCTTGTACAGCTTTTACCACAGGTATATTATCAGGTAAAATGGATGTTATTCGTGCCTTGGTCTATGTTAAGCGTTTCTCTCTTATGCTATGACGAGTTACATGATTCTTCACACGCGTATTGTAATTCCGTTTAGGCCTTATGGCATTATGGGTGAGATGGCCCTCGTGATGTTGACTTGCTTATTTCGCCATAGTTGTTCTTGTCTTTCTGCGTGTTTATTTCATCACCGGCAGTGTATGAGGGTTTTAATTGATATGAGGTTTACTACCGGTACCAAATTTGTTTTTGGGAAGCCATGGTGGTCAACAGTTACTGCTGTGAGTATCTGAGTGATGGGGTATATCATGTGATTACATCTTTAGTAATGGTTATGACTTAATACAGCTTGTTCAGACTTATACAGTGTGTAGATGCGAGATTCGGGCCTTTTAAGGAATTCCGAATGTTGGAAATTTGGGTTCTAAGGCTTATGGGCTAAGGTTGAATTAAGGATCTTCAGTTATGTTGTATCGTTAGGATTATATAGATTAGGGTGATATGGGATCACTCCATAGTATGTGCATGGTAAGGTTACACAGCGATTTGATGGACTTGGAATGACTCTTGGCACGTTCGAGGACGAACATATGTTTAAGTGGGGTAGGATGTAACGACTAGATCGGCCATTTTCAACATGGTCACTCCGTTCAGCTGTTTGAAGTCTTGAGTATCTTCATGTGATTCATTTTGACTTATGTGAATCATCGATTTTGGTTTTCAGGTAATCCAAAGTTGATTTGGAAGAATGACTCTCAACTGGGAAGCTCTAAGTTGGAATAGTTGACTAAGTTTGACTTTTTATGTATTTGACCATAAATCGGAGTTTTGATGGTTCCGTTAGGTTTGGATGGTAATTTTGGACTTGGGTGTATGCCCATATTGTCATTCGGATGTTTCTTGAAGGTTTTGGCATTAATTGGCGAAAATTGGCAATTTGCAGTTTTGGAATGTTCGTATATTTGACTGGAAGTTGACTTTGATGATATCAGATTCCGATTGTGGTTCCGGGAATTGCAATAGCTTTGTTATGTATGTTGGAACTTGTGTACAAAATTTGAGGTTATTCCGAGTCGATTTGATATGGTTCGGCACGAGATTTGGAAGTTGAAAGTTCAAAAGTTCATTAAGTTTGATTCGAGGTGCGATTCATAATTTTGATGTTGTTATGTGTCATTAAGTCCGTGTTATATTATGGCACTTGTTGGCATATTCAGATGGGGTCCCGAGAGGCTTGGTGTTTTTTGGATTGACTTCGGACCATTTCTGAGTTGTATGAGATTGCTGGTTATCTGGTTTTTTTAGTTGTGCTTCGCGATCACGGGAGAGGGGACGCGATCGCGATCGTGATGGGTGTTTTTGTTAGTGGATCTATTTTTTCTTCGCTTTCGCGCTTTAGAGATCGCATTTGCAGTGGGTTGAAGCTTTTTATCTTTGCGTTCAGTTCCATGGTTATGCGTTCGCGTAGTGTTGAGCCGGGTTAGTCAGTCTTGATGGGTTCTTCATCGCATTCACGGTGGTTTGTTCGCGATCGCGGAGGTCTGGTAGTGTGCTTCATTGCATTCGCGAGGATGTTGCTGCGAACACATAGAGTAAAGTGTGGTAGTGTGAGTTTGTGCTTCGATAAAGCGAGGCTCTGACCGCGTTCGTGAAGGGTATTGTTAAAGCAGTGATATAAAGTACTCTATTTCGAAGGTTTCAGATATTTTAACATATATTTAGCTATGGATCTCAGATATAGACGATCTTGGAGACGATTTTTACCATATGGACTAGGGTAAGTGTTTTCTACTTGGTTTTGATATTATTCTATGATTCCATCTTCGTTTTTTGGCATTTGATTGATGATTTCAAAAAAGAAATTGGGGGGTTTTGTCCAAACTTTCCTAAAGTGAATTTCTGAGTTTTGAACATTAATTCGGAGTCGAGATTGAGTGAAATTAGTATGGTTGGACTTGTAATTGAATGAGTTGTCAGATTTTGTGAGTTTTGTCGGGTTCCGAGGTGCGAGCCCGAGTTTGACTTTTTGGTTGACTTTGAGTAAATGTGTAAAGAATCGACCTTTGTCGAATAGGTTTGCTTCCTACGACATTATTTGATGATTCTGAGTTGCTTTTGGCTAGTTTCGAACCGTTCAGAGGATGATTTGAGTGAGATGTCGCTTTTAGTGTATCAATTTGGCTTGTTTGAGGTAAGTGTCTAGCCTAACTTTGTTGAGGGAATGTTTTCTACTAATTGTCATTATTTGCTACATGCAGGGGTGATACATATATGAGGTGACAAGTGTATATGCATGTGCTAGGGTTAATCATGCTCGGGGGTAAATTATACTATAAATTGCGCCTTGTAGAATTATGTGACCTTCTTGCTTCATGTCTTACTTAACTTCTAGATTACTAAGAATATGTAATTAAATGTTAGAAACCAAGATTTAGTTTATTATAACTTGATTAAAATTTAACGAAATGTCGAGAAACAATGATGTGTCTAATCTGCTTATCATTATTCTTAATCACTAATGCATTGCCACGACTGTTATTCTTCAGATATTAGATTCTACACTTGAATTGTAGATCATTTTGAGAATTGTTGAAATACTTGAACAATAAGGTTCTTGAGGGTTTATTGAACTATTGTTGGCTTGAAAGTTGTGATTGAGGTTCATTTGGAATATTTGTTTAACCACTCTCCTTGAGGTTATTTATGCTTCCTACCTTGTTTGGCATTGATATACATATGCTTGGTGAGGAAGAGTATAAAGCACGAAGGGTGGTGCCGTGCCATTTCATATATATTATCCTGTGAGGGAGAGTGTAAAGCCGAAGGGTGATGCTGTGCCATTTCATATATTTTATCATGTGAAGAAAAGTGTAAAGCACGAAGGGTGATGCCGTGCCATTTCATTTGAGAGTAAAAGCACGAAGGGTGATGCCGTGCCATTTTATTTGAGAGTAAAAGCACGAAGGGTGATGCCGTGCCATTTCATTTATATTACCATGATTTTATGTTATCATGAGTTCATGGCACAAAGGGTATTTCCGTGCAGACAAAGATGAGGGACATGCATTACGTTGTGATATCTTTTCCTTGTGTATACATTCATGCCATTATCTGGAATTGTTAATGTTGCACCTACGTTATCTACGTGACTTATCATTGTTGTTCTGTCTTTGTCCTCAATCTCGATTGTTGTTGTGTTGTCCATTCCTTCTATATGTTTAACTTGCAAAGATCATACCTTCCTTCCTACTGTTATATCTACATCCATGTCGTATCTATTTCGTTGCACTTTAGTATAAGCCTTCTACCATGGTAATCATTCATGCCTCTACTTGTTATATTATAAAGATCTTGTTTTCCCCTCCTATTTGTTATATCTACATCTATGCCTTCCACCATGCTAGTTAGGTGAAATTATGTTGTTCTTTCCTAATTGATATCATCACTCCTATGCCTCCTACCTAGTCTATTACTTTTGTCCATATGTACTGCCTTGTTCATCATTGCTACTTGTGTATTTCCTACATTGTCATTACTGTTATCGGTATTTCTTTCACCTGGATGGTACTGTTATACGTATATATGGTGAGGATGAGATAAATGCATGAAAAGTGTTGCCGTGCCATTTGATTTGATGTCTTGAGTATATTTCTCACACTATGAAATTTATGGATTTATTACTGTGATTTTCTGGTTATCGCTCTAAGGAAAAGATTGGTCGTGATATTGAGGAGTATTAATCGTGAATCTTCTAGAAATCATTTACTGCTTCGCATATTTGTTTCCTTATACTCTATTCTATTATGTTCTAGTATTATTCTATTGCTAGTTTTCTGCATAGGTTATATCAGTGAGTATCGTTTAACTAAAAAGCATCGTAACTACTTCACCAAGGTTAGCCAAGATACTTACTGAGTACATGGGGTCGGTTGTACTCATACTACTCTTCTGCACCTTGCGTGTTGATTTTGGAGCAGAGCTGCGGGTGATGACGGGGGCTGACTCTGAAGATGTTCATGCCTTCTGGATGTGGCTACCACTTGTCCCTGAATAGTTCTAGAGTTGAATTCTACTTAAGTACGTTTCAAACAGAAGTTGTATTTATTTCATATCCGTTTTTGCAACATTAAAGTCTTAGTAGCTCATGTCTTGTACTACCAGTCCCTGGAATGTTGTATGTAATCCAGTCATATCATTTGTTGATCACATTTATTTTATTAGAATTGTGACAACTGTTAATTGGCTGACCTAATGGTTCAGGTTTGGTGCCATCACGACTAATGGATTTTGGGTCGTGACACTTAAGCGCAATACTTGCATGATTTGCTTTTGCTATTTCATCGATGTCTATAATGATTTTTCCTTCACTTAGAAGAGCCATGATTTTCTCCTTCAAGACGAAGCATTTATCTGTAGGGTGGCTAATGACGCGATGAAACTTGTAGTATTTCGGATCGCCAACTTTACCAATTTCCTCAGGCCTTTTTGATTCAGGGAGATTGATGACTTTCTTGGCCAGTAATTTATCAAGGATTGTGGGTACGTCTGACTTTGGAAATGGATAAACATTCGCCTCTAATTCCTTCAAGGTGGGACGACGTTTCTCCTCTTTGGGATATTGACTTGGGGTCTTATCCTCCTTCACCTTTTGCTTGGTCGTGACTTTCAATGAAGTTGCTTTCACTGCCATAGATTCTTTGGTTTGGTGCTTTGATGCAACATGTTTCTTGAACTCCTTCTGATAAGCAAATGGAGATGCCTTTCCATGACTTGCGGTGCTTAATTCCATGTCGTGCGCCCGCGATGAAAGTTCTTCAAAGGTTCGCAGTTTGATCACTTGTAGGATGTAAAAAAGGCCCTAGTTCATTCCTTGAATGCACATCTCTACAGTAGATATTTCTGAAAGGCGATCCTTGTAGTCCAAACTTAATGCTCTTCAACGATTGATGTAATCTCCCACGGGCTCGTCTTTTCTTTGCTTAGTGCTTGTCAACTCTATCATGCTTACAATTCTTCGGGTACTGTAAAAATGATTGAGGAATGCCTTCTCAAGTTGCTCCCAACTATCAATGGACTCGGTCTCCAAGTCAATATACCAGTCAAATGCATTCCAGCATTGCTAGAAGTCTCGACAAAGTGGGAAATTTGTTGCCTTGGGTTCCCCTTGCCATCAAATGGATGCAACTTTGGTGGTTGATAATTGCTTTGCTTGGTCAGACAATCAANGTACTGTTATACGTATATATGGTGAGGATGAGATAAATGCATGAAAAGTGTTGCCGTGCCATTTGATTTGATGTCTTGAGTATATTTCTCACACTATGAAATTTATGGATTTATTACTGTGATTTTCTGGTTATCGCTCTAAGGAAAAGATTGGTCGTGATATTGAGGAGTATTAATCGTGAATCTTCTAGAAATCATTTACTGCTTCGCATATTTGTTTCCTTATACTCTATTCTATTATGTTCTAGTATTATTCTATTGCTAGTTTTCTGCATAGGTTATATCAGTGAGTATCGTTTAACTAAAAAGCATCGTAACTACTTCACCAAGGTTAGCCAAGATACTTACTGAGTACATGGGGTCGGTTGTACTCATACTACTCTTCTGCACCTTGCGTGTTGATTTTGGAGCAGAGCTGCGGGTGATGACGGGGGCTGACTCTGAAGATGTTCATGCCTTCTGGATGTGGCTACCACTTGTCCCTGAATAGTTCTAGAGTTGAATTCTACTTAAGTACGTTTCAAACAGAAGTTGTATTTATTTCATATCCGTTTTTGCAACATTAAAGTCTTAGTAGCTCATGTCTTGTACTACCAGTCCCTGGAATGTTGTATGTAATCCAGTCATATCATTTGTTGATCACATTTATTTTATTAGAATTGTGACAACTGTTAATTGGCTGACCTAATGGTTCAGGTTTGGTGCCATCACGACTAATGGATTTTGGGTCGTGACACTTAAGCGCAATACTTGCATGATTTGCTTTTGCTATTTCATCGATGTCTATAATGATTTTTCCTTCACTTAGAAGAGCCATGATTTTCTCCTTCAAGACGAAGCATTTATCTGTAGGGTGGCTAATGACGCGATGAAACTTGTAGTATTTCGGATCGCCAACTTTACCAATTTCCTCAGGCCTTTTTGATTCAGGGAGATTGATGACTTTCTTGGCCAGTAATTTATCAAGGATTGTGGGTACGTCTGACTTTGGAAATGGATAAACATTCGCCTCTAATTCCTTCAAGGTGGGACGACGTTTCTCCTCTTTGGGATATTGACTTGGGGTCTTATCCTCCTTCACCTTTTGCTTGGTCGTGACTTTCAATGAAGTTGCTTTCACTGCCATAGATTCTTTGGTTTGGTGCTTTGATGCAACATGTTTCTTGAACTCCTTCTGATAAGCAAATGGAGATGCCTTTCCATGACTTGCGGTGCTTAATTCCATGTCGTGCGCCCGCGATGCAAGTTCTTCAAAGGTTCGCAGTTTGATCACTTGTAGGATGTAAAAAAGGCCCTAGTTCATTCCTTGAATGCACATCTCTACAGTAGATATTTCTGAAAGGCGATCCTTGCAGTCCAAACTTAATGCTCTTCAACGATTGATGTAATCTCCCACGGGCTCGTCTTTTCTTTGCTTAGTGCTTGTCAACTCTATCATGCTTACAATTCTTCGGGTACTGTAAAAATGATTGAGGAATGCCTTCTCAAGTTGCTCCCAACTATCAATGGACTCGGTCTCCAAGTCAATATACCAGTCAAATGCGTTCCAGCATTGCTAGAAGTCTCGACAAAGTGGGAAATTTGTTGCCTTGGGTTCCCCTTGCCATCAAATGGATGCAACTTTGGTGGTTGATAATTGCTTTGCTTGGTCAGACAATCATTCCTCTTAGTATAAGGCTTAGAGTAGTAAAACGAACTTTGCGAAGGTCCGCCATATTGAGACCTGATGGTGTTTGTTATCATATCTTGCAATTGTTGGACAGATAACGCCACAACTAAAGTGGATTGCTTTTCTTTTTGAATGTTGAACTTTGCAAGCGATTCCTCAATAGCCATTTTTTGCGAGGTAGAGCCAGGTGAACGAGGAGGGACGTGGCTCGACTCTCCAGGTGCATATGTCTCCAATTTGTTCATGAGTTGAGTGATTTGAAGGTCTTTGTTTTTAACAGATTTCTTCAAGACTTGTATAGTCTGTTTCATCATGGAAAACATTTCCTCCACATTAGTTGCGTCAGTTATTAAGGCATTGACTTTTGTTGAAACTGGAGAATTCACCAAATTCTCAAAGGTTGGAGGCTGTTTGAGAAAGGTTGTCAAATAGTAAAAATGGGGTGTTGCCCACGAAGATTGAAGTTTGCAGACATCATGTGAGACCTGCTCCTCTTTTCCATTTCCAAGGAGGCGAAGTATTCAGATCCTTCCAGGACACTAGCCTTGAACTTTCTTGGAGTGATTGGGCCAACATGACTGAGCTCAGCGGATGTGGCAGTAGTAGCATCTTTGCATGAAACATCACACTTGCGGAAGGCCATTATAGAAGTAGATATGAAGTTTGTAGTTTTCAACATGAAAGAAAGAGAGATGAAGGGCAGAGTTGGTCCCATTGGGCGTGCCAAAAGTTGTTCGCAACAAATTTCCGTAGTACGGAAAATAAACTGCAACAAAAATAATATGAAGAAAAAGAGATTTTATTGATGAATATTTTTGAGTACAATTCTATGTATCCCTGGATTCTCCTCTATGAAATTCTCTATGATTCGAGGGCTTGAGAAACATCTTTATCAAATGTAGGATGATTCAAACCCCCTTGTGATGTTGTTAATCGCCAAGAACGTCGAGCAACACTTTGTTGTTTCTAGTTGATCTCTGAGAAAAACTCTGTTGATCACTCATTTGTTGAAGAACTTTGCACTTGATTATTGATCTCTCTGTCTGCGGATGCTTTCACCATTTGAGGAATGCTCTCCTCCTACTCTGAATGTCCTCCAAAGAGATATGTAACCCCTCTATTTATAATGGTAGAGGATGGACAGTCCAGCTACATATGCACTCTCTTGCTTGATTTCTATTGGCTTATGTGAGTCATCAAACTTATCACATAAAGTATGTGATAAGCTTATTGGTGATTGGCCAAGACATGTCATTTTAGATACTTGACAACTCTTGATTGATCATTGTTTTAGACTAGGATTCCCACATCATTTCACACATGGCGTCAACTTGTTGGCTTTGAGTTTGACTGGATATGCCATGTCACTTGACACATGGCATGAGTCTGGGCCTTAAGATGAAATGGACTTTGGTCTTGAAAATAATAAAATGGACTAATTTAATTTGTAAAGTCCAAATTAATTATTTAACCCAAATAACATTAAGATTCAATCCAAATTTCGTATGGATTAAACTTAATAAATTTTATATGTCTACTAGGACAACATTAATAATTAGGAATTATAAATGAAACATAATTAATGGAAGTAGTTGAATGAAATAGATATTAGACATAATCTAAATAGATCTTAGACAAATCTAATCTATATATCTATATCTATATCTATTCCAATCTATATATTGATCCACTCATAGATTTTCTTCTATGAATATCTATATCTATATCTGTAATGACCCGACCAGTCGTTTTGACCTCTAGCACGTCATTTGACAGTTTGAGGCCTTGAGTAGCTTCACTTCCTGTATTATGACTTGTATGTGTGGTCGGAATTGGATTTTTGGGAAGTTCGGAGTTGATTCAGAAGCTTTAAGTTGGAAGAGTTGACTAAGGTTTGACTTTTGAGTAAACGACCTCGGAATCAGGATTTGAAGGATCCAATAGGTTTGTATGATGATTACGGACTTGGGCGTATGCCCAAATTTTTATTTGGATATTTCTAGAAGGTCTCGGTACTAATTGACGAAAATTGAAAAATTGAAGGTTTGGAATGTTCATAAGTTTATCTGGAAATTGGCTTTTATGATATCGAGTTTGGATTTCGGTTCTGAAAATTTCAGTAGCTTTGTTATGTCATTTATGACTTGTGTGCAAAATTTGAAGTCATTCCGGATTAATTTGATACGTTTCGGCACGAGTTTTGGAAGTCGGAAGATTCAAAGTTCATTAAGTTCGATTTGAGGTGCGATTCATGATTTTGTTGTTGTTAGGTATGATTTGAGGCCTCGAGTAGGTTCGTGTTATGTTACGAGAGTTGTTGGTATATTCAGACGGGGTTCCGAGTGACTCGAGTGTATTTCGGGGTGAGTTTTGAATTAGTTTGGGCATTTTGGAACTTTGCTGATGTTCAGGAACAATTGACCTACGGAGGGCACACTTTGGAGTGCGGAGGCAAAGCCTTATGTGTGGACCGTAGAGGAAATGTGCGGATCGCAGAAATCCTCTTGTGGCCACAAAAAGGGGAATCTGCAGGTTTGATGGTCTGACTTCGGAAGCTTATAGTTTTTAATCTATAAGAAATTTGGAGATGATCCGAAAATAAAAGTTGTAGCTATTTGAGCTTAGTTTCTAGAAAGATAAACCATTCATCATTTTGATATTTGTGCAGAATGTTATGGCAAATGTACTGAAGCTTGGTAGTAGTGTCACTGTGGATGTGCGACCGCACAATTTGGATCGCGGTCGCGGGACTTGGGATGTGCGGACCGCACAAAAAATGTACGGTCAGCACAATGGGAGATCAGATTTTTGTACTTTATAAATGAGGGTTAGAGTATTATTTCACATTTGGACTTTGGGAGCTCGGTTTGTGGTGATGTTTCGTGGGTTTTTTCAAGAAATTCATCGGAGTAAGTGATTCTAACTCGGATTTAGTTAATATACATGAATATATCATTGTTTTCATCATTTAATTAGTATTTTGAGATGAAAATTTGGGGAAAATTGTAGAAACTTCATAAACTATAATTTGAGGATTGGAAGGTCGAGTTGTGATCGGATTTGATTTTGGTATGGTTGGACGCGTGGTTGAATGTGTGTTCTAGTTTATAATTTTGTCAGATTCCGAGACGTGAGCCCCACTATTGACTTTTCGAGTGGAGTTGGGAATTTTTATAAATTGTTAAATTATGGGTAATAAAGTATATATTTATGGATTTACACATTTGTTTGACTAGTTTTGGAGAGACGGGCATCAGTTTGAGGTGTTTGAGTGGCGTTGGAGCCGTTTATGGAATTTTGGAGCGAGATAAGTCTCCTGTCTAACCTTGTGAGGGAAAAACTACCCCTAGGTGATATTTATTGTTATGTGTAACAAATTGTGGGTGCTACGTACGCACGAGGTGACGAGAGTCCGTACGTAGCTAAAGCATATTTATGTCCGGGTAGACTTAGGACTTTATCATGTAATAATTGCATTATTGAACTCGTTCTACTGGCTCAATTAATTAAATTTATAACTGAATTTAATTTAGAAATAAATATATGTATAATAGGTTGAGTTAACACTTTGAATTGTTGCGAGTTATTTGAGAAACGGTAAAGATTATATTCATTTTGTGCTCATGTACTGTATTGTAAACACGTGTCTCGTAATTTGGTAACTTTCTTCCTTTCTTGTGTAGCGGGCTGAATGCCTCGGTAGTATAGTACATACATCTATGGATCATGCCACTCGACTCCCGGCAGTGTACATATTATTCTGGATCGGACCGAATGACCTCGGCAGAATCGTGCGTTATATCGCTAGTAGTCCTAATATTCGCCAGATAAAGCTTCCACTAATGCCCGACATTTTTACGGTATTCATTATTTATTTGATATTAGCACTTGGCATTTTCTGAGCTATTAAGGTATAATACAAGAGTGAGAAATTTAAACTTTAAAAGAAATATTTGGAAGATTATGAAATTTACAGAACCCCACTATCGATGTGCACTTTATATCTGTTATGAATTATTATATTATTTTATTGGACCTCTCGTAAGTGTTGATGTCGACCCCTCGTCACTACTTCTCCGGGGTTAGACTAGATACTTACTGTGTATGTATTGATTTACGTACTCATACTGCACTTCGGCACTAAATGTGCAGGATCTAACATGTTCATTTGGTGATCATCTTGGCGCGTAGGCGCATCTGTTGAGGAGACTTTAGGTGAGCTGCAATTCAGGCTACGCATCGTAGTCCACTGAGTCTCCATCTTACTATATACGTTATCCTGTATTATTTACATTCTGGACAGATGTTGTATTATTATTGTACTCCAAAACAAATGATCATGCACTTGTGACATCGGGTTTTGGGGTTATACTAGTTGATGCTTAGGGTTTCGTACATTATTACCGCCTTTCGTACATTGTTACCGCCTTATTAACATTTGTGATTTTGAAAGTAAAAAAATGAGCAATAAAATTGGTAAATCACCGTTGGCTTGCCTGATGGCGGCGTTAGGCGCCATCACGACCTATAGTGGATTTTGGGTCGTGACAGCTGGGTATCAGAGCGTTAGGTTCACTTAGGTCTCACGAGTCATGAGCAAGTCTAGTAGAGTCTTGCGGATCGGTACGGAGATGTCTGTACTTATCTTCGAGAGGCTACAAGGCTGTTAGGAGCACTTCCCTTCTTGATTCCTCATCGTGCGAATTGATTCCATTGAGGCTTATGCCTTTATTTCCTTCCTACTCAATATTACGTGACGTGAGGCGCTTGTTATTAATTAGGCGTCGAGGAGTTGTAGTGGTACTGCAGATGTGGTGCAGGATATTTTTCCCTGCGTGTTCAGGTTGGCTATTATCATTGCCTTGCGAAAGGATGTTCTGTTGTTTCGGCTCAATATCTGTATTCCATATGGTTTCGAGACTGTGCATGGATTTCTATGATGTCTATGCGTTGTTATCGCATAATGTTTGTGTAATGGTAGGGTGCTTGTTTATGTGTCGAGGAAGTGAATGACTTGAAAGGAAAATTTTGTAATACATGATTTAGAGGTTCAATATTTAATTCTAGCGGAGGAAAGGCAATCAGACTATAGATGTCCAGGTTTGGTTAATGAAGTAAGGAGACTTGATATTTTTGAGCATGGTGGAATTCTCATTTGTGATGTGGTGTCATCTTCCTTGTTCGAACGTATTAGGGTTCCCCGATGTTATGGTCTTCTTTGATTTTTCCTTCGGGGCAGGTTGTTGTGAAATGGTGCCTGAGAAGTGTTTGTTAGAGATAGCGGTGTGTAGTGGTTTAGAATAGAATTGGTATTTTTAATGTTGATGGCTCGATAAAGATGATCTTCTAGGAGGTTTAGAGTTGGTAGCAATTCATTAGTTCCGATGCTACAGGTATGGATTTGATTTGAGGCAACATCTGGGCAGCGAAGTATGAGGAAGGACATGGCAGGAGGTGTCTCGCGGTGGTTGAATTACTAGCCGGCCAAGTATGAAAAGTGGAGGTCCAGAAGTTTCTTAAAGGAGATGGTTTGACTAAAGTGGGAGTGGAAGAGTAGCATATGAGTTCTGTGGTAGGATAGCCACGTACCTTGAGGAAGATTAGAGTGATTTGGGAGGCATGGTAGAAAGTGACTAGGTCCATGGATTATAATTGGAATGGTGGTTACTGTACGGAGAAACAATGAATATGGCAGAAAGGGGTTTGCTTGAAATGAAGAGGTGTGTGAAGATTTGATTATCGTTTCGGATGCAACATGACTTTGAGTTTGGAAGGTATTGTTGGACTTTCAGCTGATGTCAATGGGGAAGAAACGGGCTTGTACAGCTGGTGGATAAGTATGGGCTCAGTAGGGTTTACTAAACTCGTGGTGGTTGTACCCGATGCAACGTCGTTGGAAGATGTCGGCATGGAATAACACATGTGGGTTATATCCTGTGAACAAGTTAGCGCTTGTGTGATTTTGATGAGGTTTCTATGAAGATTTCTACCTACTACTCAATAGAAGGCTGAGTATGCGATCATGGCTGATAATTCAGGATAGTTTATGAAAAGTTTAACAGGAGAATTCGAGAATTTGGCAGGTTAACGGTGCGAGATCATGGCGATTGAGAAGGAGGAATCTTTGTGGGTTCTAGATTTCTACGATTGTCGCTTAAAGCTAAGTAGGGGAGCCCACCATCTACGATTGGATCGCATAGTTATCTGCTTGTGCGGTTTCTAGTTATCGGTGTATTGGTGGGTTATTATGACTAAGGAAAGAAAACATCAGGGGTAATTTGAGCAAAGAAATTGATAAATGTGTGCTATACTTCACCTTATCGATTTATGTGCAGTTTTGGGAAGACCTAGTGTTTATGCTTCTTGTGGGTGTGGTGTACAAGGAAAAGAATTTAGCCGGTTATTTTTTTTGAAAAGATGTTCATGTGCTAGCAGGGCGTTGGGGTTGATTATATTCGGGACCAAATTAGAGTGGGTGACTCTCAATAGTGATCCTAGTTGGTTCAAGAATTAAAGTGCAGTGCCTAAGGATTTCGGGTCCGTTGTGTGGTTAAGGAGTGAGTTTTCCCAGTGGATGACGAACATAACTTGGAATGTTTTATGTTATCATTGGGTATGCGGTGCAGTTTTAGAGGAAATGTGAGAAATAGCTTCGGATTTGCGGAAGGTCTTGCAGAATGGGAGTACCAGTTGGAGATGCTATTGTGCGCTTGAGAAGGGTATGAGATGATTCATGGGTATTGAGACAATGTTGTCTCGCGATTCGGGTCACTCGGGATAAATGCGTATTGAGTTCGTTATGTTGTGAATGGAGGTATTATTATTTTTAAGTCATGTCAAGAGTAAATTGATAGAAGTTGGGTCGATTAGTAATGGTTGAATTGACATGATTGTGGCAATGATCAGTTCCTTCGGTGTGTGAAGTTATACGTGTGGTTTGTGGTTGTATGTGCGGGCTTGACAACCACCATAACTTGATTGACTTGGGAGGTATTTGATTCAAATGACCTTGTTGTGTAAATGGATTCCGGAAGAGTCATGGCAGTTTAGATCATGACTTGAGGTTTGTATTTTCTGCGGTTTGGGAATTCAGTTGCATGTTGCATTGGGTCTTCTGAAATGAGCTAAGTGAAATGTTTCTAGCGAATGAAGTGTTTATTCTACTAATAGTTCAAGGGGTATGGTGAATACTTGTATTATCGTGTAGCGGTATGATAGGTGCAGTGAGCGGCATGAGAGTTTGAAAGTTGAGGATCAAGGTTGCGGTTCGGTGTTGACAAGAATGTCACGAGCTCTGATGAGCCGGGAAGAATTCAGATGTTCAGAGTAAGCAGGCATTTTATTTAGTGTCACCTGAGAATGGTGTTCTGTGTAAGAGGCTTTGTGTAATGATTTGCGGATTCTTGAATTGTTTTACATAATTAGTACGGTTAGTGGTATAGATGTGCAGACCTTGCTACCTGGGTGGAAGGTCGTGGGAGCGTACCCCACGGGAAAATATGAATGAGTGTGACATGTTAGTCACTTGATTGTTAAAGATTGAAACCAAGCACATAAACTTTTGGTACTATCGTTAATGTGAGAGTTTATGCATGGGAGGTGCTCTATTCCCTTGGTTGTGACCTGTGGAAGTTGGTCTGGAGTGGACCGTTGCTCGTGTGTGTCATGAATGGGGCCATTGTGGATCCTTGGAAGGTTATCGGCCCAATATGGTATGATCAGAACCAGTTTGAGGTCTGTTGGTGGGTCTAATGTGAATGTGTGCTCTACGTCAGGTCGGACGTATTCATTCATCGTAGAATTACTTAGGAGGAGTCGTCGGGCATTGGATGTTATTTGTCACGACCCAAATTCTCCTATAGGCCGTGATGGCGCCTAACGTCACTGCTAGGAAAGCCTACGATGAATTTACTACGTGATTTCTTCTATTAAAAAATTTCCAAGTAATTAAATCCCATTTGTTTAGAAATTTGAGAAATAGAGAGTCAAAGAATTAAAAATGAAAGCATCTCAATGCAAGCATAAACATGTAAACAGAATATACAAAACTCTAACTACTGTCCGAAATCACGTAAACAGAATATAAATACAAAAGACAGACTTTAGGGTTGCAGAACGGCTCGGGAAGCAACTCACCACTAGGCCTCGGGAATTTGGGACGCGCGCCGATAGGACCGCCAGATGCACCTACCTTAGATCCTGCACGGTTAGTGCAAAACTATAGCGTGAGTACATAAACAACATGTTCCCAGTAAGCATCAAGTCTAACCTCGAAGAAGTAGTGACGAGGGGTCGACATCGACACTTACTATGGGCTAACAGTAAAGAAATACAAGATTCTAAATGAGCACGGATTATGTAAATAATAACAATAACTCAATAATAAGTAAAAGGAAATAAACCTTTCACACATGGTAAGTTCCAAATAAATTTCCATCTTATAATATTTTGCATCTCAAGTCAGGGAAGGATATCAAGTATATGATTACACATCGAGAGTTATCATGCACGATTATGCCGAGGTCGTACAACCCGATCAAGAATAATGTGTACACTGCCGAGGGTCTAGAGGCACGAACCATAGATGCATCTATCTACTGCCGAGGCGTTCGGCCCGCTCCATAAGAAGAGAGGATACTTTATAAGCTTTTGACTTAAACGTTATTCAAGGCTAATACACAATGTAATACAAATTCCATTAACGGTCTTTCCCAATTCCTTTTACAAGTTCCAATATAATTTAGGCACTTTAATTAGCAAGTAGGGGTGCAAACATCTCAAATAATTCATGATGTGGATCCTAAGACTACCCGAACATAAGCATAATTAGTAGCTACACATGGACTCTCGTCACCTCGTACGTACGTAGCCCCCACAATTAGAAGCAAATATTGATTTAAATCACCTATGGGGTAAATTCCCTCTTACCAGGTTAGACAAGAGACTTACCTCGTCTCAAAGCTCACTTTCCGACCTCAAATACACTCCAAAGCCTCAACTCGGTGCCGAACAATCTGGAACTAGTCAAATGTTGTATAAATCGATTAATATATGTTCAAAAGTTCATATTATAACTATTAGAGTGATTACCCAACCCCAATTGAAGGATCCCTAAAATGCATCCCCGGGCTCACGTGCCCGGATTCCGAAAATATTTGAAGAAATGTATTACCCATAATCTCACGAACTCAAATATATAGTTTTCACTCAATTCCATTACCATTTTCGTGGTTAAATATCATTTCTATCAAAACCTAGGGTTATTCATCTAAACCCATAATTTTAACAAATGTTCATGTTAAATCTACCCATAACATATGTATTAAACTCATAATGCATAGAAATTACTTACCTCAATGAGCTAGGTGGAAATCCCCCTCTTTGAAGCTCCAAAATCGCCCAAGTGTGAAATAAATGAACTCAAAATAGCCTAAGTCCCGTTTTAAAAGGACCACTCTGCCTCCAGCGATTCCGCACCTGCGATCGTTGGGTCGCATCTGCGGCATCACTTCTGTGGACCAACGTCCGCTTCTGCAGAAGTGCCTAAGGCTGGCTGATTTCGCTTCTGCGGATGGGATACCACTTCTGCGGTCCCACTCCTGCGCTTCTTTCCCCCGCTTCTGCGGACCACTGGCCAATGCCCAAAGCCGCTTATGCGATTGTCTTCTTTGCACCTGCACCTCCGCAGGTGCGGTCCCTTCGCCACTTCTGTGATCACTGGGTAGCCTGTGCTGCACCACTTCTGCGGTCCATAGCGCACTTCTGTGAGCTCGCACCTACGGCTAGCCTTCCGCAGGTGCGATTACACCAAAAACCTGGTGCTTCAGTTATCCTTCCGAGTCCAAATGAGTTTCGCGCCTCGTCCGATTAACACCCGAGGCCCCCGAGCCCCCTCCCAAATATACCAACAAGTTTAACATCATAAAAGGAACTCGCTCGAATTCTCGGAATGCATAAAACAACATCAAAACTAAGAATCACACCCCAAACCAAATTGAATCAATTTATGAACTTCAAGTTCTTCCAACTTACTCCGAACGCGCCGAAACATACTTAAACTACTCAGAATGACCCCACATTTTGCGTGCCAGTCTCAAATCACCATACGAAACTATTCCCAAGCTCATAATCCCAAACAGACCTCGATAACACCAAAAATTACTCCAAACGAAATTTTAAAAACTTTAAAACCTTCAAGGTGCCAACTATCAATATTAAGCATCGAAACGCTCCCAGTTCGTCCAAATCTCGGTCCGAACATACGTCCAAGTCCAAAATAATCATACGAACCTATTGAAACTGTCAAATCTCGGATCCAAGGTTGTTTACTCATAAAGTTGACCAAAGTCAAACTTAGCCTTTTAAAAGTCAACTAAGGAACCAAGTATTCCGATTTCAATACGAACCCTTCCGAATCCCGGACTAATCATCCCCGCAAGTCATAAAACATTGAAAGAACATATAAGGAGTCTTACTTAGGGGAACAGGAATCTACAAGGCAAAACGACCGGTTAGGTCGTTATATTATTCCTACCATCGGCTATTCTATGTAAATCTCTATTGTGCGATATGGGTTGTGAGACGACATGATTACTCGCACATGTGTTGAGCTCCCATGTAGCTTGTGGTGTTATGTGAGCAGGATGGCTCTCGATATGCAGGTTATTTATTGCACCTTAGTTGTTCTTGGGTTTCGTAGCGTATGGAGCTATCCATCTCCCCAAGGTTTGTACTATTCACTTGGCGTGCTTGTGGTCGATATTTGGGCGTTTCATAAGTATAAGCACTATAACTTGACGTGTGTTTTCTTATTGATTATTATGTGTGGATCGGGTGGCACGCCGCCACAGGTATATACTTTGGACCGGGTGGCATGCCGCCACGGGCATGTTATGTGGATCGGGTTGCACGCCGCAACATTGTCATGTTTGGATCGGGTTACATGCCATAACAGTGTCATGCTGGATCAGGTTGCATGCTGCAACAATGAGATGTTGAGTATAGATCCTTACACTCATTTTGTGTGTCTTGTTTTTCATATCTAAGGTAGGTTCACAGCATCTATTCGACCATTTTGTTTGTTACGCGGGTTGGGTAGTCCTTTTCTAGAGTTTGCTTTTCCTTATGTATCACATTCGAGTTTGTAGCTTGTTGGTGCATTGTGGGCGTCATATGAGATTTCTTTTGGCAGTGTCTGAGATGGCTTATTGCCTGAGCAACTTGGACTGGGTGAGATGAGGTTATCGAACCTGGGATCAGTGCGATCGGAGTTATGTAGGGTATATTAAAGAGTTCAGTTCAGAATGAGGTAATGGTTCTTATCAGGAGGAGAGACTCAATGATCTGGTGATTCGGCACGTGATTATTAATTTCTACACATCTTTGCCATCCTTGGCAGTATTTTGAGAGTTGGAATAAGACTTATATGAGTCCTGAGGCATATTGCGGGCATCAAATTCGTGAAATTCCAGCTATTGCGGTCATGTTTTCAACATAAATACATGATCATGTTTTGGTACAGTGTGTGGTAATTGATATGGTGTTCGTGTGTTAGAATCAGGTCTTGTAAAGAAATTCAAAAGTTGGAATTCGGTTCTAAAGCTTATTAGCTAAGGTTATAGTGAGGATCTTCAATCTGGCTCGATCTAATGTGCTCCATTGGGTTGTGGTGGCATGGGTAGGTACCCGAGGTATTAAACAATGATTTTGGACCACTCTGGAACAGTTCTTGGCACGTTCGAGGACGAACGTATATTTAAGTGGGGGATAATATAACAACCCGACTGATCGTTTTGACCTCTAGCATGTCATTCGGCGGTTTGAAGACTTGAGTAGCTTCACTTCATGTATTATGACTTGTACTTGTGGTCAGAATTGGATTTTTGGGAAGTTCGAAGTTGATTCGGAAGCTTTAAGTTGGAAGAGTTGACTAAGGTTTGACTTTTGAGTAAACGACCTTAGAATCGGGATTTGAAGGCTTTAATAGGTTTGTATGATGATTACGGACTTGCGCGTATGCCTGAAATTTCATTTGGATATTTCTAGAAGATCTCGGCACTAATCGACGAAAAGATTAGAAATTTGAAGGTTTGGAATGTTCATAAGTTTAACCGGAAGTTGACTTTTATGATATCGAATTCGAATTTTGGTTCCGTATATTTCAGTAGCTTCGTTATGTCATTTATGACTTGTGTGCAAAATTTGAAGTCATTCCGGATTGATTTGATACGTTTCGGCATGCGTTTTGGAAGTTGGAAGATTCAAAGTTCATTAAGTTCGATTTGAGGTGCGATTCATGATTTTGATGTTGTTAGGTTTGATTTGAGGCCTCGAGTAGGTCTGTGTAATGTTACGGGACTTGTTAGTATATTCAGACGGGGTCCCGAGTGGCTCGGGTGTATAGCAGGCTCAGGTTTGAACGAGTTTGGGAATTTCGGCACTCTGGTGATGTTCTGGAACAGTTGAAGTGCGGAAGGCACATTTTGGAGTGCGGAGGAAAAGCCTCATGTGCGTAACGCAAAGGAAATGTGCAGACCGCAGAAATCCTCTTACGGCCGCAAAAAGTGGAATCTGCAGGTTTGATGGTCCCACTTTGGAAGCTTATATTTTTTAATCTATACGGAATTGGGAGATGATCCAGAAATACAAGTTGTATCCCTTTGAGACTAGTTTCCAGAAAAATAAACCATTTATAATTTTAACATATGTACAGAAAGTTATGGCTATTTTACTGAAGCCTGGTATTAGAGTCACTGTTGATGTACGACCGCACAATTTGGATCGCAGCCGCGGGACATGGGATGTGCGGTCAGCACAATGGGAGATCAGATTTTTATACTTTATAAACGAGGGTTAGAGTATTATTTCACATTTAGACTTCGGGAGCTCGGTGTGTGGCGATGTTTCATGGGGTTTTCAAGAAATTCATCGGAGGAAGTGATTCTAACTCGGATTTGGTTAATATGCATGAATATATCATTGTTTTCATCATTTAATTAGTATTTTGAGATGAAAATTTGGAGACAATTGTAGAAACTTCATAAACTATAATTTGAGGATTTGAAGGTCAAGTTGTTATTTAAAGTTATAACTGAATTTGATATAGAAATAAATATATGTATACTAGGCCGAGCCTTAATACTTTGAGTTGTGTTGTGAATTATTTGAGAAACGGTAAAGATTATATTCATTTTGTGCTCATGTACTGTATTGTAAACACGTATCTCAAAATTCGGTAACTTTCTTCCTTTATTGTAGAGCGGGGCGAACACCTCGGCAGTATAATAGATGCATCTATGGTTCGTGCCGCTCGACCCTCGACCGTGTAAACATTTTTCTGGATCGGGCCGATCGACCTCGACAGAATCGTGCGTTATATCGCTAGTAGTCCGAATATTCGCGAGATTAACCTTCCACTGATGCCCGATATTTTTACGGTATTAATTATTTATTTGATATTGGTATTTGGCATTTTCTAAGCTGTTAAGGTAGAATACAAGAGCGATAAATTTATACTTTAAAAGAAATATTTGGAAGATTAAGAAATTTACAGATTTACCCCACTATCATTGTGCACTTCATATCTGTTATGATTTATTATATTATTTTATTGGACCTCTAGTAAGTGTCGATATAAACCTCTCGTCACTACTTCTCCGGGGTTAGGCTCTATACTTATTGGATACGCGTTGATTTACGTAATCATGCTGCACTTCTACACTAAGTGCAGGATCTGACAGGTTCATTTGGTGATCATCTTGGTGCGTAGGCACATCTGTTGAGGAGACTTTAGGTGAGCTGAAATTCAGGCTACGCATCGCAGTTCACCGAGTCTCTATCGTACTATTTATTTTATCCTGTCTTATTTAAATTCTGGATAGACGTTATATTATTATTGTACTCCATAGAAAAATGCCCATGCACTTGTGACATCGAATTTTGGGGTTATACTTGTTGATGCTTAGGGTTTGATACATTATTACCGCCTTTCTTTTCTTTTATAAATTACAAATGTTGTATGTTCCCGTGACTTGGAAGTGTAAATCGTCTTTTCTTATTAAAATTTGTGATTTCAAAGTAATAAAATGAGCAATGAAATTGGTAAATCACCGTTGGCTTGCCTGACGGCGGCATTAGGTGCCATCACGACCTATAGTGTATTTTGTGTCGTGACAATATCTATATTATATTAAAAGGAGGGTAGTATGCATTGTGGTTAAGCATAGTGGCAAACTAAAATGAAGCCACTTGGAAATTTTAGGAAAACATTAATAATTAGAAATTATTAATGGAAGTAGTTGAATGAATCTTATACATAATCTAAATAGATCTTAGATAAATTTAATATATATATATATATATATATATATATATATATATATATAAATATTTGTATCTGTATCTATATCTATATCTGTACGTATATCTATATATTGACCCACTCCTACCCGACCGGTCGTTTTGAGGCTTAGAGTAGCGTCACTTCAAGTATATTGACTTGTACGTGTGGTCAGAATTGAATTTCGGGAAGTTCGAGATTGATTTCGAAAGAAAATTCTAAGTTTTGAAGCTTTAAGTTGGAAGAATGGGCTAAGATTTGACTTTTGAGTAAACGATCTCGGAATCGGGATTTGAAGGTTCCAACATGTTCGTATGATGATTTTGGTCTTAGGAGCGTGTCCTGATGTTGATTTGGAGGTTCGTGGGTCATTTTGGCGTCAATTGGCGAAAGTTGAAAATTGGATGATTTTTAGGAAGTTTGACCGGGAGTGGACTTTTTGATATCGGGGTCGAATTCTAATTTCGGAAGTGGGAGTAGGTCTGCAATGTTAATTATGACTTGTGTGCAAATTCGAGGTCAATCGGGCTTGATTTGATAGGCTTCGGCATCGAATGTAGATGTTTGAAGTTCTAAAGTACATTAAGCTTGAATTGGATTGCGATTCATGGTTTTAGCTTTGTTTGATGTGATTTGAAGGCTCGACTAAGTTCGTATTGTGTTTTAGGACTTTTTGGAAGGTTTGGTTAAGGTCCTAGGGGCCTCGGGGTAGTGTCAGATGGTTAACGGATCCAGTTGAAGCTTAAAGAATGGCAGAAGTGCACCAGTTCTGGTGCAATCGCACCTGCGCAAGTTTGACCGCAAAAGCGAATAAATGGTCGTAGGTGCGGTTAATCAAAGCTGCGCAGTGATCGCAGGATCGAAGGGTCGTTCGCACCTGCGAGGTTGCAGATGCGAAGAGGTGTCGTAGGTGCGAGAATGGGAGAGAAAGCTTGGGGGCGTAGGTGCGGAAGTATATCCGCAGATGCAGATGCGCATATGCACATGGGGGACCGCAGATGCGGAAGTGGGCTGGAAGTCCTGGATCACAGAAGCGATGGGAAATCCGTAAAAGAGGGACCGCAAATGTGGTCAAGTGATCCGCATAAGCGAAAATTGGGCAGACCATAAGGGATCGAACTTGGTCATTTCATCATTTTCATTTGGGATTTATGGAGCTCGGTTCTTGGGCGATTTTTAGGAGTTTTCATCATGTAAAACAACGTAAGTAATTTTCCACTTGTTGTGAGCTAAATGTAAGGTGTATATGCGAATTTAAGGAGGAAAATGTAGGAAAATTGTGGGATATTGGTAGAAAACCTAAAATTGATAATTTTGGATTTTGACCACGATTTTGGAAATGGAATTAAGAATAAATTATATATTTGAGTTAGTAATGTTATGGGTAAGGTTTATCTTCGAAAATGTTCGAAATCCGGGCATGTGGTCCCGAGGGTTGACGTTATCAACTTTTCGAGTGGAGTTGAGAATTGTTTAAATTGATTAATTATGGGTATTAGAGTATATTTTAATTGGTTTGCACATTGTTTGACTAGTTTTAGATCGACTGGCATCAGTTTGAGGTGTTAGAGAGGCTTTGGAGCCGGTTATGGAACTTCGAAGCGAGGTAAGTCTCCTGTCTAACTCTGTGAGGGGGAAACTACCCCTAGGTGATGTATTTGTTATGTGCTACTTGTTGCGGGGACTACGTATGCACAAGGTGATGAGAGTCTGTGTGTAGCTAGATTCATTTTATGTTCGGGTAGAGTTAGGTTCCCGCCATGCTATAACTGTACTGTTTGAGTTATCTCTTGCCTATTAAATTCCTTTATTTTACGTTGCGACTTAAGACTAGACTTGTGTAGAGTAATAGATTTGCTATTGTAGAGATTCGACGGGCTTCATGATTAGCCGTGAAATAATTGTACTTCTCTTACGGATTTCTCCCGCGTTATGCGTTCTCATCGAAAGGTTTCCCGTAAAATTTATAACTCACACGTCTATTTGTGAGTGGGGTCAAGGACTTGTCAAAGCTTCTTATTCTAATGGGTTCGGGCCGTTCGCCTCGGCAGGATAGATACATCTATGGTTAGTGTCGTTCAAACCTCGGTAGTGCGCACATTATGATACATCGGGTCGTACGCCTCGGCAGGATTATGTATCACACTCTCATGGGAGCA
>AWOL01S0083136.1:7203-42885 GCA_000715115.1 Nicotiana otophora | reverse complement strand
GTCCCATGTTATGTATGTTCATGACATTATCTTTCATTGTTGGATGTTCATGATCCATGTCTACCATTTATATTGATCTTGTCGGCCCTTAAAGATAATAAGGAAGGTTAGATAAAATGTACATTGGTGTTCGGCAAGTATGGCCCGGGTGCTAGTCATGACCCTCAAGTTGGGTTGTGACAGACCTAGATGCTATGGCAACACTTCACTGCCAGCCTTTCTTTTGGACGCAGCCTCGGATGCTTCGCATCTACAGACTCCTCCACCAACCTTTGGTAATTTGGTCATAATTTCTTGTAGAAATGTCCAAATGATGAACGATTTGAAGCGTTAGAAACTAGACACGAAGAAATTTAATTTTATAGGTCATCCATCATATAAATCCTTATATATATATGTATATATTCTTGTCCAAAGTTTGGTCTTATGCGTACTCATTTGGAACTTTAGTCTATCGTGAAATTTCCAACTTGACTTGAACTTAGGGCTCTCCTTAGACCCCACATCACTTATAATATGCCTCATACACTTTTTATCATATCCAATTGATATCTATTATATTTATAGTACTTGTCAGCACACAAAATAATATAATGAGCGCACATCAACTTTCTTAATAGCGCTCAAGTACTTCGAAATTTTCCGGGGTATTACATGACTTTTGAGAGAACTATTCCGTAATGGAATTTTGATGATGTCAATAGTTTTGTATGATGATTTCATATTAGGCATACATCCTGATTTTGATTTCGAAGTCCGTAGGACAATTCGACGCATTTTGGAGAAAGTTGGAAAATAGAAGATTTTTGGAAAGTTCGACCGAAGGTTGAATTTTTGATAACAAGGTCGGATTTTGATTCCGGAAATTTGAAACATCTCCATTACATCATTTATGACTTGTGTGCAGAATATGAAGTCATTACAGATTGATTTGATACGTTTCGGCGCAAAATATAGAAGTTGGAAGATTTAAAAACTCATAATTCGATTCGATGCACGGTTCGAAATTTCGGCATTGTTTGATATGATTTGAAGTTTTGACTAAGTCCGTATTATAGTTTAATACGTGTTAGTATATTTGGTTAAGGTCCCGAGGGCCTCAGATGGATTTTGAAAGGTTATCGGAATGGATTTCGGACAAAGTGAGTTGGAATTTTTTTGTTGCTGAAGTTGTGCTGGGCAGCGGCTGATATTTTTGCTTCTGCGGATGATGGATCGCAGAAGTGAGAAAGCTCCTTGCAGAAGAGACATTGTTCTGGGCTGGGGAAGGCATCGCATGAGCGACACACTGGGTAGCAGAAGCGACGAGCTTCGTAGGTGCGCGTTTGACCATTGCTTCTGCGATTGCGCAGAAGCAGCATTCTATCCGCAGGTGCGACCCTTGGTTGGACAGTGCACCTTCATAGAAGCGGAATTTATCTCACAGAAGAGAGTCTGCAAATGTGACCAATTTATCCGTAGAAGCGGAAATGGACAGAAACATTAGGCACCAAAAATTAGTGACTCTTTCATTTTGTTTTGGAATTTTTGGAGCTCGGTTCTTGGGCGATTTTGAGGATTTCTTCACGATTTCAACTCAAGTAAGTTTTCTTGACTCCCTTGTGATTATATTTCATGAATCTATGGTTATATTCATCGTTTAATTCGAGTTTTGTTGGAAGAAATTGAGATTTTTGCAAAATCGTTTAAAAGCGAAAATTTTAGATTTGGAGGTCGATTCATTATCGGAATTTGATAATGGTATGGTTGAAATCGTGTCGGAATGGGTGTTCTGATTTCGTAAAAATTATGTCGAGTTCCGAGAGGCGGGCCCCGTGTTGAGCTTGGTTGACTTTTTAATGTGAAATTTTAAGTCGACGTTGTATTATCCAGAATTATTTCTGATGAATTTTAATGAAGTTATACAATTAATTTGGATAGATTTGAGATTTACGAATGTCAATTCAAGCAAGAAGACGGTTTTGGAATATCGGCTTAACTTCAAAAGGTAAGTATCTTGCCTAACCTTGTGTGGGGGAATTACCCTTTAGGCATTGAGTCTTATGTGAAAATTGTGTGATTGAAAATCATGTACGCGAGATGATGAGTACGTACTTGGTTTATATGTGTAAATTTTATCGGTTAAAATTCATAGACACCCTTCTGTATTAAATTTGAAAATTGTTGGAACTTATTAAATCTCTTAATTGTCATGCCTCATTCCTTGTTTGCCGAGGTTGTTTTTATATGATAGTTTGGTGTGATTGCCACTTGACTTTTATCTGAACTCCGTGTTTGTTTGATTTGCCATTTTTATGGAAAATACTTTCATTATTGATTTTCTCTACAGATAATTTAAATGGAAAATTTAGTTAATAAGATGAATGAATCTATTTATTGTCTGAAGTTGTGATTTAAAAGAGGTGTTGTTCCTTGATGAATTACTTTTCAGTTCATGTTGTTGAAAACATGATATTCAATTATAAAGGCCGTGAACCATATTGAGGCAAAATGCCAAATTGTAAAATATTATTCATATTGAGTTATTCACTCCCGAACATTTTGTTAAGGTGTTGTGCACATTATGATCGAGTCGTGGGCTCCTTATTGTGAAAAATAATATTATTGTTGATTTCTGTGACAAGTTGTAATATTTGAGCACTTAAGGTGCAAATTGTGATAAGTTGTGATATTTGAGTACTTGTAGTGCCCCTGTTGATGCATATTTACTTTTGGGACTACCAGGCGATACCTCAGGAGATCCCCTTGTCTTGCATATTTACTTTTGGGAATACTAGGCGGTACCTTGGGAGATCCCCTGTTGAGCATTTACTTTTGGGACTACGAGGCGGTACCTCGGGAGAACCCCTGCTGAGCGTTTACTTTTGGGACTAGGAGGCGGTACCTCGGGAGATCCCCTGTTGAGCATTTACTTTTGGGACTACGAGACAATATCTCGGGAGTGACATTTGTTGATATTTCTCTATGGTTGCTCTTGTCTTTGGTTAGTTTGTATTTTCGTGATAGGTAAATCCTTGTGTTCTTCCGTGATGTACTATTTGATTTTGTTATATGTTTGTATTCCTTGTTGTATTGTGTTGGCTTTGGCTTTTGAGTACGAGACTCTGAAGATTTATATTTCTAGTTTTTGCTGATTTTTGATGACTGGGTTGTTTTAAATAAAAGAAGTTACTATTATGTTTTAAATTAATAAGTTTTACATCCCAATCAGTAGATTATCTGATGCTTTAATTTAAGCGCAATGTGATTTTCTTCACTCGAACTATTTCTAAAGTAAATCGATCGTGCAGATTTTTATATATTGATATTTTTGGCACGTGAGTTGTCCGTGCAGTTGTGATAGAAATATGGGCACGAGGTGCAATGAAAATATGAAAGTGGGCTGAGACCCTATTTTTATGATTATGAAATGAGGTTTCACAAGGTGATTTTTATTTGAAAAAAAATTGATTAGTGAGAGTCTTGACTGTACCTTGTCACTACTATACCGAGGTTAGTCTTGATACTTACTGGGTACCAACTGTGGTGTACTCATACTACACTTCTGCACATTTTTGTGCATATCAGGTATTAGAGATATCGGACTCGGACAGAGTTGGAGTGTGATCACAAAGATTCAAGGTAGAGCTGCTTGGTCGTCGCAGTCCCTTGGAGTCTTTCCATTTTATCGTACTATCAATTAATATTCGAAAAATATTGCATATTCGATTTCCTTAAAGATCATTTCATGTATTCAGTTAGAGTTCGTGACTCAGTATTACCAGTCTTGGGAGGTTGTATCATTATTTCCGCTATTGGTTTGGATTATCAATAAAAAAATGGCTTGAATTGTTATTATGATCGGCTTAATTAGTCTCAAAACTAAATGTCATCACGACGCATGTGGTGGAATTTTTGGGCATGACATAAAGAGTCAACTCTGGTATAGCGGGATTATCCTTTGTAGATGCATCTAGAGGAATCAAAATAATATTTCCTATGTCATACATTACTTGCAAATGTTAGATCAAAAGGGATGACACTGTTTGCAAGACTAATAAGTGGTGTAACAACAACGATTTTATTATGAGGTCATACAACTCATTTTAGATTTGATATACCTTTTCAAATAATTAAAATAATCATTACAAATATATCAAACCAGAGCAATGGTGCTAAATTTATATGAAAACCGAAATTGATAATATGAGATGAAGCGCTTATGGCTAAGTATCAAATGCTTGAAACAATTGACCGGAGTTTTTGATATACATTCGATATCAATGAACCGTTTGATGAGTTTTAGAGATACATTGGATATCAATGAACCGTTTGATGAAAAAGTAATAATTTGGGAGGTGATTTTTGTCAAGTACTACTAGTAGTTCCAAAATCGACGAAAGTCGAGACCGTAAAAGCTAGCTTGACAAAATTATACTTATGACCTCAAATGAAAAAGATTCAGCTGACAAGAAATATAAAAATAAGAAAAGATCCAGCAGTCAGTGACTTTTTGCTTCGTGTCGGAAATGAAAAAGAGCATCCAATAAAAGATGATTTGGCTCTTCCAAATTATTTGGCTATCGACCCCAACACTAATTATAGTGCATCTAATAAGAAAAAAATTTCCAACATTAGATTAAAATGAAATTTGTGCAAATTATATTATAGAAATTAAAGAGCTATCTTAGCTAGCAGAAATAAACATGTCGACCAACTACATGAAAGGTTAATTGCTAAGTTTTATGGTAAAAATAAAATATTTTTCAATTTTCGACTCAACAGAAGATGATACCAATAATTACTACCAAGCAAAATACTTAGTATTTTAAATCCAAATGGTAGATGTTGTCAAGTTCATTATGTTTTACGTATATTAGTGTCACCGTATATAAAATAGACTAAGTTTAAATTAATCTTCCATTGCATATAGGTTGATTTTGAAGAAACGTATGCACGTCATGCTACTGAAAAACATAGATCTACCGAATAGCTTATGTAATAGCACACAGATGATGTCACGACCCAAAATCGACTATAGGTCGTGATGGCGCCTAACGCTGCGGTCAGGTAAACCACCAGTGTATCACGACCCAAAATCCACTAGTAGTCGTGATGACGCCTAACACCGTCGTCAGGCAAGCCAACAGTGATTGATCAATTTAATTACTCAATCTAGTACCTTAAAATCATAATTTTTATTAATGAAATAGTGTGAAATAGAATTTACACGAACTATAGTAGTGAACAAGTTAGACAGCATCAACTAGGAAATATAATAAAATACACATATGTCTCGAATACAAGTTAGACCGGAAAATACAAAATAACTCCGATGGAGACTCTGTAGGCTGCGGATCGTAACATGAAATGCAGCTCACAGTAAAGTCTCCAAAATAGCCTCGCATTTGCGCCCAAAGACCACCAGACATATATATACCTGCACAAAAAGTGTATCAAGTATAGTATGAGTACGTAAATCAACGCGTTTCAGTAAGTATCTAGCCTAACCCCAGAGAAGTAGTGACGAGGGGTCGACATTAACACTTACTAGTGGTCCAATAAGACAGATACAGTAGAAGTAAACATATTTGAATCAGAGAAAATAAATGAAGTAACAAGTATAATATGTGGTATAATCTTCTTCTCAGCGATAACTCAAACTCTCGGCTAGTAGATACCTCCTCAATCAGAGTATATATATATATATATATATATATATATAATGGACCTTACCAGATAGGTCGTCATAACTCAATCAAGAAAAGCTCACAGATATGCTGGCTTCTTGCCAATTATTATGCACGATTTCATAAGAGTATTTTATAGAAATGCCGAGGCGTACGACCCGATCCATCATAACATTGCCAAACCATAGATACATCTATTTTTATTGCCGAGGCGAATGACCCGCTCCCATGAGAGTGTGGTACATAAATCCTATCGAGGCGTACGACACAATCCATCATAGTGTGCGCACTGCCAAGTGTTGAATGATACGAACCATAGATGTATCTATCCTGTCGAGGCGAATGACTTGATCGCATTAGAATAAGAAGCTTTGACGGGTCCCTAACCCTACTCACGAATATACGTGTGAGTTATAAATTTTTAACCTTTCGGTGAGAACTCATAACGTGGGAGAAATTCGTAAGAGGAGTACAATTATTTCGCGGCTAATCATGGAGCCCATCGAATCTCTACCATATCAAGTCTATCACTCTACGCAAGTCTAATCTCAAGTCGCAACATAAAATAAAGGAATTTAATAGGCAAGAGACAACTCAAATAGTACAATTATAGCATGGCAGGAACCTAAGTCTACCCGGACATAACATGAATCTACGTACGGACTCTCATCACCTCATGCGTACGTAGCCCCCGCAACAAGTAGCACTTAATAAATACATCACCTAGCGGTAGTTTCCCCCCTCACAGAGTTAGCCAGGAGACTTACCTCGCTCCGAAATTCCATAAATGGCTCCAAGGCCTCTCTAACACTTCAAACCAAAGCCCGTCGATCCAAAACTATTCAAACAATGTGCAAACTAGTCAAAAGATACTCTAATACCCATAATTAATCAATTTAAACAAATTCTCAACTCCGGTCGAAAAGTCTATAAAGTCAACCCTCAGGCCCACGTGCCCAGAATCCGAAAATGTTCGAAGGTTTACTTTACCCATAACACCATGTACTAAAATATATAACTTATTCCAAATTCCATGTCAAATTCCAAAAATACAAATTTCTAGGTTTTTCTTCAAAATCCTAAATTTCTACTTATTTCCATGTTTAAATATATACATAACCATGTATTTAACTCACAACGTGAAGGAATCACTTACCTAGTGATGGGTGACGAAGAAGCTCCTCCAAAATCGCCCCAAGCTCGGCTCCCATGGAAGATTTGAGATAAAATGAGCCAAAACCCGTTTTTGCTAACTTATACACTGCCCAGGCGACCTTCTTTGCGAACGCGACAAGTCCCTTGCGTTTGCGAAGCACAACCAGCTTTTGCCCTCTAGTTTCCTCTATGCGAACGCGAGATAGGGCCCGCGAATACGAAGCTTCACCATCTCGCCCAACACGGACGCAGACACCCTTTCACGAACACGAAGACCAATCTCCCCTGCCAGGCCAGCCCCTCATACGAGAATGCGACTAGGCCTTCGCGAACACGGAGCACAACTGCCTAACCCTTCGCGAACATGACTGCCTTATTACAAAAGCGTAGAATAGAAAGGTCCCCAGCTCAATTCCTTCTCCGCGAACGCGAGAGTCCCCTCGCGTCCGCGAAAAACAAAAACAACACCAGCAAACCAGCAACAACAGCTCAGCCAAACTTGGTTCGAAACCAACCCGAAACACACCCGAGGCCCCCGGGATCCCGTCCAATTATACCAGCCAGTCCCAATACATGACGCGAACCTGCTCCAGGACTCAAATCACATCAAACAATACTAAAATCACGAATTGCACCCCAATTCAAGCTTAGTAAACTTTAAAACTTCAAACTTCTACGTCCGACGCTGAAACCTATCAAATTAAGTCCGATTGACCTCAAATTTTGCACACACGTCATAATTGACATAATGGACCTACTCCTACTTCTGGAATCAAAATCCGACCCTGATATCAAAAAGTCCAATAACGGTAAAACATCCAAAAAATCATCCAATTACCAACTTTCGCCAATTGACGCCGAAATGACCTACGAGCTTCCAAATCAACGTCCGGACATGCTCCTAAGACCAAAATCACCAGACGGAACTATTCCCAGGCTCAAAATCCCAAACGAACATCGATAACATCCAAATCCATTTCAACCCAAACTTAGGGAATTCTTAAACCTTCAAAATGCCAACCTTCCGTAATAAGCGCCAAAATATTCCTGGGCTACCCAATACTTGACTCGAACATACGCCCAAGTCCAAATTCATCATATGAACCGATTTGAACCTTCAAATCCCAATTCTGAGGTTGTTTACTCAAAAGTCACACCTTAGCAAATTCTTCCAACTTAAATATTTTTAATTTAAATTATTTTTCCAAATCAATCCCGAACTTTCCGAAATTTATTGTTGACCACACGTACAAGTCATAATACCTGAAGTGAAGCTACTCAAGGCCTCAAACCTCCAAACGATGCCCTGGAGCTCAAAATGATTGGTCGGGTTGTTACACGGTGCTTAATCATCTTGGCTACTCATTTTATTATTTTTGAAATCATGAATCCCATTAAATAAGTGGTGTAAGGTCTGGTACTCGCAGAAAACTCGTGATTTGTATTTCCAACTTCTGTATAAAAATATAAATTACAAGGTGAAATGATAATAATTACGTGAACTACAATAATGAACATCCAGTAGGAACCCCCAAAATTCGGTGTCATAAGTACATGGAATGCAACTCATCGTAAAGTCCTCGCAAAGTCGTGCCTCTACGCCCATATATATTTTATACCCGCACAAAAAGTGCAGCAAGTGTAGCATGAGTACGTAAATCAATGCGTATCCAGTAAGTATCTAGCCTAACCCGGAGAGGTAGTTACGAGGGTTCGACATCGATACTTACTAGTGGTCCAATAAATCAAGTATAACAGAAAGTAAACAAGTATGAGGCATGGTAAGAAACAGTGTAAACAAATTTAAGCACGTGGTACGATCCTCCTCTGAACAGTAAATGCAAGCCCTCAATTATCGATCACCTCCTCAACTGGAGTATATATGGAAAATAGTCCCCACCAGATAGATCATCACAATTCAAATCAAGAAAACTCACGGATATGATGGCTTCTTGCCAAATATTATGCTCGGCGCTGCCGTGGCGAACGACCCAATCCCATAATAATATGTACAATGCCGAGGGTCGAACGACACAAACCATAAATGTATCTATTATACTGTTGAGGCGAACAAAATGCTCCCATGAGAGTACGATACTACCGAGGCAAACGGTCCAATCCCATTACAATAAGAAGCTATAACGGGTCCTTGATCCCATTCACGAATATACGTGTGAGTTAAGAAACTTAAGGAAAACTCTGCAATGAGTACGCAGAACACAGGAGAAATTCATACGGGAAGCACAAATTATTCTGCAAATTATCAAGTAGCTCATCATATATCTACAATAGCGAGTCTATCACCCTTTGCAAGTCTAGTCTCAAGTCGTAACATGAAATAAGGGAATTAAATGAGCATAGATAACTTAAATAGTACAATTATAGCATGGCGTGAACCTAAGTCTACCCGGACATAATAAGGAATTCTAGCATATGCACGGACACCCGTCACCTCATACGTGTGTAGATCCCACAACATATAGCACTTACCGGGTTAGACATGAGACTGACCTCGCTCCGAAGTTCCATAACCGAATCCCACACCTCTCTAACACCTCAAACCAATGGCCATCGATCCGAAACTAGTCAAGCAATGTGAAAATCAATCAAAATATACTCCAATACGTATAATTTAACAATTTATAATGATTCTCAACTCCGTTCGAAAAGTCAACAAAGTCAACCATCGGGCCCACGTGCCCGAATTCCAAAAATATTCTAAGATAAACTTTACCCATGATGCCACGAACTCAAATGTATGATTTATTCCAAATTTCATGTTTAATTTCGTGGTAAAAATCCAAAATACCAATTTCTAGGTTTCTTTCAAAATCTAACAATTTCTACTAGTTTTCATGTTTAAATCCTTGTCGAATCCATGCAATTAGATACAAATATGCGGGAATTACATACCTTGTAATAGATGATGAAAACATCCCCTTGAAGCTCTCCAAAAATTGTCCAAACCAAGAGAGAAATGAGCAAAATCCCGACTTAAAACAATCTACCTAGACCCTTCATGTTCGCGATCGCGGGAATACCTTCACGATCACGGGAATACCTTCATGATCACGATGGCCAAATTCATCTGCCCTAGATTTCCCTCTACGCGAATGTGACAACAACCACGCGATCAAGAACCTCTGTCTGATCAGCCTACGTGAACGCAAAGGCCAAACCTTCATGTCTTAGACCAATGCTTTCAGCGATTGCGAACGTATCCTTGCTATCGCGAAGAACAACTTCGCTAGCTCCCAGTTAACACTACGCGATCGCGATGAACAACTCATATGATGGGGCTGACTTTCATGATTACTGAGATTCTGAGAGACTTGAGAGATTGATGACTGAGTGAGGCCGAGTGCCTTATTGTGAGCTATCGATACTATAGCACGTGAGTTGTCCGTGCAACACTTAAGTTGTTCGTGCGTATCCAGAGATTATACTGTAGCACTTAGTTGTCCGTGCGGATCTAGATATTATACTATAGCACGTGAGTTGTCCGTGCGAATTATAGCGCTTGGGCTGAAGGAGCCCCTCTGGAATCTGTACACATCCCCAGTGAGCATAGGTACCTACTGAGTACGAGTGCTGAGTGCTGAGAGAATGGGAGGGCTGAGTGACTGTGGCCCTGAGAGGATGCATTTGATTTCATTATTGCTGCACTGAGCTTCCATGTATCACTGTCTTAAAATTTCTGAAAGATATTACATTATGTTTCACTTAAACCTATCATGGAGTAACTGTTTGACCTAATTTATCGTACTTGAGAGCATGCCTACTTTCCTATTTTTAAATCACTATAATTTAACTATAATTGTGAAGCTCGTCACTACTTTTAGTTCTTTATTTATTCTTGTTACTTACTGAGTTGGTTGTACTCACGCTACACTCTGCACCTTGTGTGCAGACCCAGGTGCTTCCGGTCACAGCTGTTGCTGAGTTGTGGAGTTCGGATTCTCGGAGACTGTCGAAGTAGCTACTTAGCGTTTCGTAGACCTTGTTTCTCCTTCCCTATATTTCCATTTGTTGTATTTAGTTTCAGATTATCATAGACAGTATTTTCCAGACTTGTGATGTATAGATGCTTATGTACTCTGTGACACCCCAGTGGTTGGGAACTTTTGCGTTTTATTTTGGGTTTCTATCCTGTTTATGAAAACTTTTATTATTTGAACTGCTTTAATTTGTTTTCTGTTAAAAGTGTTGGAAATATTTTTAAATGTCGGCTTGCCTAGTACCATGATAGGAGCCATCACAACAGGTTAGGATTTTGGGTCAAGACAAAGTGGTATCAGAGCCTAGGTTACATAGGTCTCACGAGTCATGAGCAGATTTAGTAGAGTCTTGCGGATCGATACAGAGACGTCTGTAGTTATCTTTGAGAGGTTGTCGAACCCTTAGGAAATTTCACATTCTTGTATTCTTGTCGTGCAGATTTGTTGGTTCCGGTAACTAAACTTATGTATTCTATTCTCTCATAGATGGCGAGGACACGTACTACCGGACAGGATGGACAACCACCAATTCAACTAGCTAGTGCCACGAGAGGCTGAGGTCGTGGTAGGGGAAGAGGTTCAGCTCGTGCAACAGCTAGAGAAGCACCTGCATATCCACCAGTTGCTCCAGCTCAGGAGTAGGTTCCAGATATAGTTGAGCCAGTAGGGCCAGCTCAGACACCAGCTGTGCCCATTGTGATTCCAGGCCTTCAGGAGGCTTTGGCCCAGATATTGACAGTTTACACCGGCCTTGCTTAGGTGATATCGGCTTAGGCCACGCCAGCCACTTCTCAGGCCGGGGGAGGTACTCATACCCCCGCTGCCCGTACTCTAAAGCAGGCGATGCAGGGACTTCAGATACCGGAGGTACTACCAGCCCAGCCAATTGCAGTTGCTTAGGCCCTGGTGGTCCCCGTTATGACGACTGATGAGCAAAGGAGACTTGAGAGATTTGGGAGGCTTTGGCCTCCATCATTTAGAGGTGCTGAGTCAAAGGATTCCTAGGGCTTCTTGGATAAGTGCCAGCAGATTCTTCGCACAATAGGTATTCTGGAGACCAGTGGGGTCTAGTTCATTACTTTTCAATTTTCTGGGGCTGCCTTCTAATGGTTGGAGGATTATGAGAGGCACAAGCCGGTCGGTGCAGCACCACTTACATGGCAGGAGTTCTCCGTTCTCTTCTTGGAGAAGTTCGTGCCACAGTCTCGCAGGGAGGAGCTGCGCAGACAGTTTGAGCAGCTTCGACAGGATGGCATGTTTGTGACCCAGTACGAGATGAGGTTTTCTGAGTTAGCTCACCAAGCAGTTTGGTTGGTTCCCACTAATAGGGATTGGATCATGAGGTTCATTAATGTCCTCACGTATCAATTGCGGTTGCTTATGACTAGGGAGAGGGTATCTAGTGCCACTTTTGACGAGGTGGTTGACATTGCTTAGTAGATAGAGATGGTCCGCATCTAGGAGCGTAGTGAGAGGAATTCCAAGAGGCCTCGAGGTTCGGGCAGTTTCGGTGGTGGACCTTCTGGGGGGTGTAGTCCTACCACAACGAGGGTCATCCTTATAAGCCCGCTCAGACGACTCGTCCAGCTCATCATGGCGCATCAGCTAGCCACGGTTCTTACAGTGCTCACGTAAACCACTCTTCATTCAGTACAGTACCAGCGCAGAGTTATCACCATGCCTCGTCCATTCAGGTTTCTATAGGTAGTTCCTCGGGTTATCAGGAGCAGCAATTTCGTTAGAGAATGGGTTCTTTCGAGTGCGTAGACTTTGGTCATATCAAGAGAGATTGACCTAGGTTGTTGAGTTGGGCTCCGCAGTAGAGTTCGTGGCCGATGGCACCAACACCAGCAGTTACACCACCCACTCAGCCAGCTCGAGTGAGGCCCAAGCAGCTAGAGGTTTCCCTATAGGGGGAGGCCGATTAGGGGGCGGTCAGGCCCAATTCTATGCTATCCCTGCCAGACCAGATGTTATTGCCTCCGATGTAGTGATCACAAGTATTGTCTTAGTATGCCACAAGGATGCCTCTACATTATTTGACCCTAGTTTAACTTATTAGTATGTATCATCGTATTTTGCTCATTGTGTGGATATGCCTCGTGAGTCCTTAGTTTCATCTGTTCATGTATCTACGCCAGTAGGTGATACTATTATTGTGGAGCGTGTATATCGGTCATGGGAAGTGACTATTGGGGTATTGGAGACTTGAGTTGATCTCTTATTGTCACGCTAAGACCGTGAAATTGGTGATGCCGGGGTTGTCAAGGATCGAGTGGAAAGGTTCTCTAAACTATGTTCCTAGCAGAGTGATTTCATATTTGAAGGCCCAACGGACGATTGAGATGGGTTGTTTATCCTATTTGGCCTTTGTGAGGGATGTTGGTGCTGATACTCTCGCTATTGATTATGTTCTGGTGGTGCGAGATTTTTCGGATAAGTTTCCTGTAGACATGCCGGGCATGCCGCCTGAGAGGGATATTGATTTTGGTATTGACTTGGTGTCGAACACTCAGCCCATTTCTATTCCACCGTATCATATGGCACCAGCTGAGTTGAAGGAATTGAAGGAGCAACTTCAGGAACTCCTTGATAAGGGGTTTATTAGGCCTAGTGTATTACCTTGGGGTGCACCGGTTCTGTTTGTGAAGAAGAAGGATGGTTCTATGAGGATGTGCATTGATTATAGGCAGTTGAACAAAGTTACAATCAAGAACAAGTATCCTTTTCCATGCATTGATGATCTATTCGACCAGCTTCAGGGAGCGAGGGTGTTCTCTAAGATTGACTTGAGGTCTGGGTATCGCCAGTTGAAGATTCAGGACTCGGATATTCTAAAGACAACATTCAGGACCCGTTATGTTAATTATGAGTTCCTTGTGATGTCTTTTAGACTGACCAACACCCCAACAACATTCATGCACCTGACGAACAATGTATTTTAGCCTTATCTTGACTCATTTGTCATAGTGTTCATTAATGATATCCTGGTTTACTCTCGTAGCCAGGAGAAGCATACCCAGCATTTGAGGATTGTGTTGCAGCGGTTGAGGGAGAAGAAGCTTTACGCTAAGTTCTCCAAATATGAGTTTTGGCTCAGTTCAGCGGCATTGTTGGTGCACGTAGTGTCCAGTGAGGGTATTCAGGTGGATCCGAGGAAGATAGAGGCAGTTCAGAGTTGGCCGAGACCGTCCTCAGCTACGGAGATTCGGAGCTTTCTCGGCTTGGACGATTACTATCGTCGCTTCGTGGTGGGTTTCTTGTCTATTGCATCGCCTTTGACCAAAGTGACCTAGAAGGGTGCTATTTTCAGATGGTCAGATGAGTGTGAGGAGATCTTTCAGAATATCAAGACTGCCTTGATGACCGCTATAGTTCTAGTTCTACCTTCAGCTTCTGGTTCTTATACAATATATTATGATGCTTCTCGGATCGGTATTGGGTATGTCTTGATGCAGGGAGGTAGAGTGATTTCTTATGCTTTGCGTCAGTTGAAGCCTCATGAGAAGAACTTCCATGTCCATGATTTGGAGTTAGCTGCTATCGTTCAGGCATTATCTCTACGATGTGTCCTGTGAGGTGTTTACAGATCATCAGAGTCTCCAACACTTGTTCAAATAGAAGGATTTAAATTTGAGGCAACAGAGATGGTTGGAGCTGCTAAAGGACTATGATATCACTATTCTGTATCATCCCGGGAAGGCCAATGTGGTGTCCGATGCCTTGAGTAGTAAGGCGGTGAGTACGGGTAGCCTTGCATTCATTCCTGTTGGTGAGAGACCTCTTGCAGTTGATGTTTAGGCCTTGGCCAACTGGTTCGTGAGATTTAGATGTCTCGAAGCCCAATCGAGTTCTAGCTTGTGTGGTTTCTCGGTCTTCTTTATATGATCGTATCAGAGAGCGCCAGTATGATGACCCTCATTTGCTTGTCCTTAAGGACACGATTCAGCACGGCGATGCCGGAGATGTTACTATTGGGGATGATGGAGTATTGAGGAAGCGGAGTCGGATTTGTGTGCCTAATATAGATGGGCTACGTGAGTTGATTCTTGAGGAGGCCCACAGTTTGCGGTATTCCATTCATCCGGGTGCCGCAAAAATGTATCAGGACTTGAGGTAGCATTATTGGTGGTGAAGAATGAAGAAGGATATAGTGGGGTTTGTAGCTCGGTGCCTCAACTATCAGCAGGTGAAGTGTGAGCATCAAAGACCCCACTTTTTGGAGTTAGTTGCCATCGTTCAGGCATTATCTCTACGGTGTGTCTTGTGAGGTGTTTACAGATCATCGGAGTCTCTAACACGTGTTCAAACAGAAGGATCTAAATTTGAGGCAGCGGAGATGATTGGAGCTACTAAAGGACTATGATATCACTATTCTGTATCATCCCGGGAAGGCCAATATGGTGGCCGATGCATTGAGTAGAAAGGCAGTAAGTACGGGTAGCCTGGCGTAATTCCTGTTGGTAAGAGTCCTCTTGCAGTTGATATTTAGGGCTTGGACAACCAGTTCGTGAGATTAGATGTCTCGAATCCCACTCGGGTTCTAGGTTATGTGGTTTCTCGGTCTTCTTTATATGATCGCATCAGAGAGCACCAATATGATGACCCTCATTTGCTTGTCCTTAAGGACATGGTTCAGCACGGCGATGCCGGAGATCTTACTATTGGGGATGATGGAGTATTGATGATGCATGGTTGGATTTGTGTGCCTAATATAGATGGGCTACGTGAGTTGATTCTTGAGGAGGCCCACAGTTTGTGGTATTTCATTCATCCGGGTGCTGCGAAAATGTATCAGGACTTGAGACAACATTATTGGTGGAGAAGAATAAAGAAGGATATAGTGGGGTTTGTAGCTCGGTGCCTCAACTGTCAGCAGGTGAAGTATGAGCATTAGAGACCAGGCTTATTGCTTCATAGGTTAGAGATTTCAGAGTGGAAATGGGAACAGATCACCATGGATTTTGTAGTTGGGCTCCCATGAGCTTCGAGGAAGTTCGATGCTATTTGGGTGATTGTGGATCGACTGACCAAGTCCGCGCACTTTATTCTAGTTGGGACTACTTATACTTCGGAGAGGTTAGCTAAGATTTACATCCAAGAGATTATTCGCCTCCACGACATGCCAGTTTCCATCATTTCAGAACGTGGCACGCAGTTCACATCGTAGTTTTGGAGAGCCGTGCAGCGAGAGTTGGGTACCCAGGTTGAGTTGAGCACAACATTTCACCCTTAGACGGACGAACAATTCGAGTGCACTATTCAGATATTGGAGGATATGCTACGCGCTTGTGTCATTAATTTTGGGGGTTCTTGGGATCTGTTTCTACCGCTCGCGGAGTTTGCCTACAACTACAACTATCGGTCAAGCATTCAGATGGCTCCGTATGAGGCTTTGTATGGGAGACGATGTAGATCTCCGGTGGATTGGTTTGAGCTTGGTGAGGCTAGGCAATTGGGTACTGACTTGGTCCATGATACTTCGGACAAGGTTAAGATGATTTAGGAGCGGCTTCGTACAGCACAGTCTAGACAGAAAAGTTATGCCGACAGAAAGGTCCGTGAGTTGCTTACATGGTTGGGGAGAAGGTACTGCTCAAGGTTTCACCCATGAAGGGTGTTATGAGGTTTGGGAAGAAGGGCAAGTTGAGCCCTCGGTATATTGGGCCATTTGAGGTACTTCTGAGGATTGGGGATGTGGCTTACAAGTTTGCCTTGCCACCTAGTTTGTCGAGTGTGCATCTAGTGTTTCATGTTTCTATGCTCCGAAAGTATGTCGGCGATCCATCTCATGTTTTGGCTTTCAGCACGGTTCACTTGGATTGTGATTTGACTTATGATGTGGAGACGGTGGCTATTTTGGTTCAGCATATTCGTAAATTAAGGTCAAAGGACATAACTTCAGTAAAGGTGCAGTGGAGAGGTCATCCAGTTGAGTAGGATACTTGGGAGACCGAGCGGAAGATGCAGAGCAGATATCCACACCTACTTGGGACTCCAAGTACGTTTCTAGACCTGTTCGAGGACAAACATTTGTTTAAGAGGGGGAGGATGTAACGACCCGATCGATCATTTTTTAGAGTTGTAGCCCCGTTCTACCATTTACTGCTCATTTTGTACTTTATAGCTGTTATATGACTTGCTAGGGTAATCGGCTCGGGTTCGGAGTAAATTCAAAATAAAATGAGACATTTAGTCTCAAGTTTACAAACTTAAGTTGAAATGATTGACCGAATGTCGATCTATGAGTAAAAGACTTCGGAAATTAGGCTTGAAATGACGAAAGTTGAATTTTTGGGAAGTTTGACCGGGAGTGGACTTTTTGATATCGGGGTCGGATTAAGATTCTGGAAGTTAGAGTAGGTCCAAAATGTCAAATGTGACTTGTGTGAAGATCGGTAGGAGGACCACAAAAGCGGACGTGGGAGGATGAGATGGGATCGCAGAAGCGGCTTGGATACTCACAGAAGCAGAGCGAGGGACTGCATGAGCGGTATGGACCGCATATGCATGGGTGATGTCGCTTCTGCGATGCCGTAGAAGCGGTTAAGTGTCCACAGAAGCAGAAAGCCTACGCAGATTATTAAAACAAAGGTTCGCAATTTTGGCTTCATTTCAAACATTTCAAGCACGGTTTAGCCAGTTTTGATAAATTTGGTATGGTTAGACTCGTGGTTGAGTGGGCATTCGGGTTTTGTGACTTTTGTTGAATTTCGAGACGTAGGCCCGGGGGACGGCTTTTGAGCCAATTTTTGATTTTGATTAATAGCTTAGCATTTTCTTATGGAGTTGATTCCTTTACCCCGTATTGATTTTATCGCATTGTCTATGGCTAGAATCGAGGCATTCAGATGCTGTTTCGCGAGGCAAGGGTGTGTTGGGGTAGTGATTTTGCTCGGATTGAGGTAAGTAACAGTTCTAAATTTGATTCTGAGGGTACGAAACCCCGTATTATGTGTCATGTATTTGGTTTTGAGGTGACGCACATGCTGGGTGACAGACGTTTGGGCGTGCACTGCAGGAATTATGACTTGGTCAAATTCCGTGGAACCGTGCAGTTGAATAATCTGTTGTTATCTGTATATTCTCCATGTAGTAGAGAAATTGAACTACAAATCATGTTAAAAATCTTGTTTAGACTATGTGTTGGCATTGTAGGGACCCCCAAAGGTCGTGTACATATTGAATTATCTACTAAATTGCTGTTTTGTACTCAGTCATAGTTTTACTTGTTATGATATCTCAGTCTCTGTAATTCCTTGTTGACACATTATATCATTTCTGTTGGGGCTGACTTTCATGATTACTAAGACCCCGAGAGGCTGGAGAGATTGGTGACTGAGTAAGGCCGAGGGCCTGATTGTGAGATATTGATACTATAGCACGTGAGTTGTCCGTGCAACACATGAGTTATTTGTGTGGATCTAGGTATTATACAATAGCACATGAGTTGTTCGTGCAACACGTGAGTGATCTGTGCATCACGTGACTTGTCCATGCGAATTCAGATATTGTCCTATAGCACGTGAGTTGTCCGTGTAGATTATAGCGTATGGGCTAAAGGAGCCCCTCCGGAGTCTGTGCACACCCCTAGTGAGCGCAGGTACCTACTGAGTGTGAGTGCCAAGTGCCGACAGAATGTGAGGGATGAGTGAATGTGGACCTGAGAGGATACATTTGATTTCATTATTGCTGCACTTAGCTGCCATATATCACTCTCTTGAAATTTCTGAATGATTTTACACTCTGTTTCACTTAAACTTGTCATGGAGTAAATGTTTGACCTAATTTATCACATTTGAGAGCATGCCTACTTTCCTATATTAAGATCACTGTAATTGAACTATAACTGTGAAGTTCTTCACTACTTTCAGTTCTTTATTTAGTCTTGTTACTTACTGAGTTGGTTGTACTTACACTACACCCTGCACCTTGTGTACAGACCCAGGTGCTTCCGGTCACGGCTGTTGCTGAGTTGTGGAGTTTGGATTCTCGTAGACTATCGAGGTAGATGCTTGGAGTTTCATAGACATTGTTTCTCCTTCCCTATCTTTCCACTTATTGTATTTAGTTTCAGATTATCATAGACAGTATTTTCCAAACTTGTGATGTATAGAAGTTCATGTACTCTGTGACACTCGATGGTTGAGAACTTCTTGTATTTTGGGTTTCTATCTAGTTTATGAAAACTTTTATTATTTGAACTACTTTAATTCTTTTTCCATTAAAAGTGTTGGAAATATTCTTAAATGTCGGCTTGCCTAATACCACGATAGGCGTCATCACAACAGGTTAGGATTTTGGGTCGTGACAAGCAGAAAGGCAGAGAGTATGGGTAGTTTGGCATTCATTTCAGCAAAGAAGAGGCCACTAGCTTTGGAGATTCAGTCCTTGGCTAACAGACTTGTGAGGTTGGATATTTCAGAGCCCAACCGAGTTCTTGCATGTGTCGTCGCCCAGTCTTCATTATTCGAGCAGATCAAGGCTTGTTAGTACGACGATCCACACTTATTGGTTCTCAGAGAGACGGTACTACAGGGTGGTGCCAAGGAGGCTACTATCGGTGAAAATGGTGTTCTGCGACTCCAGGGTTGTCTATCTATTCCTAATGTGGATGGATTGAGGGAAAGATTCTAGAGAAGGCACACAGTTCTCGATATTCTATTCATCCAGGTGCTACGAAGATGTATCGCGACCTGAGGCAACATTATTATTGGTGGCGGTTGAAGAAGGACATGGTTGAGTATGTAGCGAGGTGCCTAAATTGCCAGCAGGTTAAGTATGAGCATCAAAGGCCAAGTGGCCAACTCCAACAGATGGTTATATCTGAGTGGAAATGGGAGCGCATTTCTATGGACTTTGTAGTTGGGATGCCCCGGACCTTGAGGAAGTTTGATACAGTTTGGGTCATTGTTGATAGGTTGACCAAGTCGGCACACTTTATTCTGGTTGTGACCACATATTCTTCAGAGAGATTGGCCCAGATTTACATTCAGGAGATTGTTCGGTTGCATGGTGTGCCTGTTTTCATTGTATCAGATAGAGGCCCTCAGTTTACTTCGCATTTCTGGAGGGCAGTACAGAGTGAGTTGGGGACTCGGGTAGAGCTCATCACAACCTTTCATCCGCAGACCGACTGGCAGTCAGAGCGGACAGTTCATATCTTGGAGGATATGCTTAGAGTATGCGTGATTGACTTTGGAGGGCAGTGGGATTGATTCTTACCTTTGGCTGAGTTTGCTTACAATAACAGTTGTCAGACCAGCATCGAGATGGCTCCATTTGAGGCCTTGCATGGTCGGCGATGTCGTTCGCCCATCAGATGGTTTGAGCCCGACGGGGCTAAGTTATATGGTACTGATTTGGTGAAGGACGCCATGGAAAAGGTAAAGTGATTTCAGGAATGATTTCGCACAGCACAGTCCAGACAAAAGAGTTACGCAGATCAGAAGGTGCATAATTTATCATTTATGGTGGGCGAGAATGTTCTCTTGAAATTCTCACCGATAAGAAGGGCAAGTTGAGCCCAAGGTTTATAGGTCCATTTGAGGTGTTGAGACGAGTTGGGGAGGTTGCCTATGTGCTTGCTTTGCCTCCAAGTCTATCGGGAGTTCATCCGGTATTCCATGTGTCCATGCTCCGAAAGTATCATGCCGACAGGTCGCATATGTTAGACTACATCACGGTTCAGTTAGATGAGAGCTTGGGTTATGAGGAGGAGCCATTTTCCATTGTTGACATGCAGGTTTCCAGTTGAGGTCCAAGAAGATTTCTGCGGTAAAAGTTCAGTGCAGGGGTCAACCAGTCCAGGAGGCGACTTGGAAGACTGAGGAGGACATGCAGAGCAGATATCCAGACTTGTTCGGCACTCCAGGTATGATTCTAGACCCGTTCGAGGACGAACGTTTGTTTAAGAGGTGTAGAATGTAACGCCCCGATCGATCAATTTGCTTTCTAGATTCCCGTACCCATAATTAATACTCCCCATATGAGCTTTTACTGTTTTATGACTTGCCGGACGGTTGGTTCGGGCTTGGAAGGATTCGGGTCGAAATCAGAGCACTTAGTTCCTTAACATTGGCTTAAAAGGGGTTACGTTTGACTTGGGTCAACATTTGTAGTAAACGACCTTGGAACCAGGATTGGATGGCCCAAATAGGTTCGTATGATGATTTAGGACTCGGGCATATGTTCGGATTTGGTTTTGGATGACCCGGGAGCGTTTCGGCGCATAAAGTTTAAAGTTGGCGCATTGAAGGTTTTAAAGTTCTTTAAATTTGGTTTAAAGTAGGTTTTGTTGATATCGAGGTTCATTTGGATTCCGAGCAAGGGAATAGTTCCGTATGGTGATTTAAGACTCACACGCAAAATCTGGTGTCATTCCGAGTTGTTTAAGTGTGATTCAGCGCGTTCAGAGCAAGTTGGAAGAATCTGAAGTTCAAAAATTGATTCGATTTGGTTTGGAGTGTGATTCTTAATTTTTTTGGTTTGGAGTGATTCTTAATTTTGATGTTGTTTTTTGAGTTCTGAGGGTTCGAGCGAGTCCGTTTTATGTTTACGAACTTGTTGGTATGTTTAGGCGAGGCTCCGGGGGTAGGGGTGGGTGTTCGGTACGGTATTTAATAATTACGGTTCGGTATTTTCTGTATTCGGTATATCAGTTATGCATACCAAATACCATACCAAAGTAGTTCGGTACGGTTCAGTATTTTCTTATTTGGTTCGGTACGGTTTTGATATCATAACAAAGTCTTTCAAATCTCCCAAGATTATGCTATGCCTATTGCCTAATGTCTCTTCTGACTTATGCTGAGAATTCAACCACTCAAACGCAAACTTAGAAAATAGAATCTCGATAATTATATAGAGTAAAAAATAATTCCTGGAATGCAGTGACCTAGATTTAATAATTGCAACATTGGATTCTGAAAAGAAAATGTGAACAATGCAAAAAGACAGCAGAAGATATATGCTCTAAGATGATATTGTACTTTTGTCAGTACCCTAAGAGAATCTGGCAAAGCTTTTCAAAGGAATGTAATGTTTGACAAATCTATCGACTCGAGCTAAAACTTTACACTAGCTAAAACCCCAAAAATAATTATTCTTTAAATGCTCAAAACTGATTATTGTCAACATAAGAAATTTCATGAAATATAACAAGTTGAAACTAACATAAAACATAAAGAATGAAGAATGAAGAAGTTGTGAACCTACTGAAGACTTGAAGATTGAAGAATAAATGTCAACAATGAGCAAACAAGTAGTCACCGAGGAGAGGAGTCGCCGTTGCCGAGCTTGTGAAGTCGCCATCGTCGTCTCTGCTATTGTAGTCATGAATTAAAGCAGAAGTTAAGCAATGTTTTTGAGAGAAATTAAAGTTACAAAATAGAAAAGGGAAGGGGTAAGCAGAAGCTAAGTTTTGCCGTCTGCTCTCTAAGTCTCTAAGCCCTAAGGGACTAACTAAGGGCTAAGGGATTAGGGGTGTTGCACTCAGGTTTATTCTTTATTGGGCTGGAAAATTGAAATAGAGGTGGGCTTGGACTTAATATATTTCAGTATGGTATACCGAAATATCAAAAAATTAATACCGAGTACCGAACCGAATACCGAAAAACCGAAAACTTTATAACGAATAATACCGAAAAACCAAAAAATCGAATACCAAAATACCAAATTAATTTGGTTCGGTTCGGAATTTAATTTTTCGAATTTTATGCCCACCCCTACCCGGGGGCCTCGGGTGCTATTCCTGTTATACGCAGATCAAATTTGGGCTTGAAAGAAAGGCTAAAGCACCAGGGTTCTGGTGCAATAGCACCTGCGAAGAACCTGCTGCAGGTGTGAGCTCACAGAAACAAGCTAATTCCTGTAGAAGCGGCTTGGCATGGGCTAGCCAGTGATCGCATAAGCGGAGAAGGTGCCGCACCTGAGAACAAGCAGGTGCAAAGGAGTTGATCGCAGAAGAGGGGAAGGTCGCGGGTGCGACGCGTACGCCGCAGAAGCGGGCTCGCAGAAGCGAGCCGTTGTCCGCAGAAATGAAGGAGGAAGACCTAGACTAGGTCCGCTCCTGCAAGATTTTTGTCTGCAAAAGCGGAGCCGTAGGTGCGGCAGTGGAATCGTATGTACGAAAAATCGATGGGCAGTGAGGTTCATTTAAGTCGGGACTTAGGCCATTTTCAACTCATTTCTTTCATCTCTCTGACGATTTTGGAGCTTCTTGGAGAGGGGTTTTCACCTAGCTATTGAAGGTAAGTAATTTCTATCCAATGTAAGTTAAATACATAGATTATGGGTAGATTTTAACATGTAAAATTATGGAAATTATGGGTTTAGTTGAAAAACCTAGGTTTTGATAAAAAAATGGATTTAACCACTAAAATGATTATGGAATTGGGTGAAAATTATATATTTTAGTTCGTGAGGTTATGGGTAACAATTATCTTTGGAAATTTCTGAAATCCGGGTAAGTGAGCCCGGGGTGAATTTTAGAATCTTCCAATTTGGGTTGAGTAATTACTCTAATAGTTAAATTATTAACTTTTAAGGGTATATTGATTATTTTATATGGCATTGGGCTAGCTTCAGATTATTCGGCACCAAGTTGGGTCCTTAGAGTAAATTTTTGGTCGGAAAGTGAGCTTTGAGATGAGGTAAGTGTCACGACCCTAACCTATGGGCCACAACGAGCACCCGGTACCTTACTTAACCAAGTACCAACATAACATATCTTTCTTATTGTACTTCCATTGGAAAATGGGCCAAACGGTCCATCACGAGCTAACCAGAATAAACGTAGAGGAATACTCAATATAGGATGACCCCAACCTGATATAAAAACTTATACATGTGATATACGGGCCTATAAGGCCAACTTAATAATTTGTAAACTCAAAACATAGGCCAACAAGGCCATACAAGCATTCGTATACATGACATCTGTCTACAAGCCTCTAAGAGTACATACTTATCACAAAGGTCGGGACAGGGCCCCGCCATACCAAACAATACACGTCTAAATCATACTGACCAAACAAGCAACTCCAGAGCAAATGGAACGCACCAACATCTTCCGCTGATCTGATGGCCCACTTGGAGGACTCTTGACCTGTCTATTGGAACCTGCGGGCATGAAACGCAGTGTCCGCAGGCAAAAGGGACGTCAGTACGAATAATGTACCGAGTATGTAAGGCACATAAATAAGTACATAACAAACATGGAAGAAATATAGAGTAAATGACTCAACTTGTAAGTCTGGATTACTCTGTAAATCATGAAATAATTATAGTGTCATGCATATGCGTATGAATATCATATCGTGCATAGGTACATGTTTCATAATATCATCTCGGCCACTGCGGGCAAAATCATCAACGTATACCAGCTGATCAGTTGGTGGTGCGTATATAACGCCGTAACCTTTTTCCCATATCTCATATAAATATAATATACATATATATGCGTATATAACGCCATCTGATCATGGGTCAATGTACATGTATAAATACATGAAATGCATAGGAAATACATTAATAAGATTTTCTCGGAATGTCATAAAAATAATATACCTGTCGGATAAATTTTATCAAATACGTATTTTTCTGAGACCATGAACAGATGATATAATAATAATTCACGTGGAGAATCAAGAATATAGACACCCCTAATATTTCTATGAATAGAGTCATTTATGGAAATTGTGCATTTGCTCATTTTGTTCATGTTGTATAGATCTCGCCAAAAGAAAGAAGGGAAAGCTTTAACATACCTGAGCCGATTCTCTTGATAATTCCTCTAACACACGTTAATTGCGACAAAACATAGAACAAGTCGTATGACAAGCTCAATGTAATCATGTTGCTCAAAGAAGATCTTGGCCGAAACCTTTCCATCCCCAAAATGATGTTTCTTATGTGATTTGGATAAGAAACTCTTGGATAACGTTTCCATCCAAGAAAATCTTGGCCGAAAGTGATTTGGACAATGTTTCTTATGTGCTTGGTTGAAATTCTTTTGTGATTTTGGATAGTAATGTTTCTAAGAGATTAGAATTAAAAAGTGAATCTTGGACTAGGAATGGTATATTAAATTTTTAGGTGTCCCCACTTTGAAGACTTTGCCACCAAAATTCATACAATTTGGCCACCTTTCATTATGATTTAAGAGTCACCAATTTGCATTGATGTGCTGCCACGTTTTTAGACGTAATTGTTATCCAAATATTTAATTATCCACTAATCACTTGATTAACTAGTTAATTTCTCCATTATCCAATAATTCACATAATTAATGATTATATCAAATTACTTAAAATACTACTCACTTTTAACACACTTTATACATCTTACTACCATGGTCATATGGTACCTTGTATGACACTAGTCTATAAATACCAGGTATTTTAGCTCGGGCCATATTTTATCCCAACATGACAAACTTCGACAAAAATTCATTTTTTTTTCGATTTGCTTACCCTCTCACCTTCACGAATTTGCTCATCCCTTGTTTGAAATAGCATAAGGCTTATAATCTCAAATAATCTCATTCCCAAACTTACGTCGATTAACTTACGACGAAACGTTAACGTACGAAAACATGGTGTGTAACATCATTCCCCCCTTTGGAACATTCGTCCTTGAATGTTGACTGATACAATTATCATTATCGTAGCCTATAGTCCTTATGAATACTTTAGTACTCTTCTTGCCATATTAGGCAGTTGTTCTATGAATAAATCCAAAGTCTAGCGTATTCCCACATGTAGGTCTCTTTCTTACACCACGGCCTGTGGTCGGGATTATTCCAATCTCGTAACTCTTGCTACCTTCTGTCATGCAGCTTGTACGACTTTTTTCTTGTAAGTACGCCTATGCGACTCTTCTTACTTTTTTTCCTCCAGCTTTTACCCAATCTCTAGGCTTCACTTTGTAAACATATACCAAGCTTGATAAGATGTCCCTCTGGGAATCTATGGGTACACCGAAATTCTTCGTTCGGTACTTTATTGAATTCACGAATATTGCTATACCTTATTTCATTTATCCATCCGTATGACTTTACTGCACCTGGGTAGGTCATACTATGCCATAACCCTTACCTCGATTTATCGTTACTGAGGGTTGCTACCGAACTCTAGGTTACTTTCATTGCTTATCCCATATGTATAAATCTAAGTCATTTAATGCTTCCTCGTTATTGGTCATCTTAAGAATGGTGGCCTAATCTCATCTTATAGTTTGTGACTTTTGTCCATCCATTGTTAATTCACCTCAATATTAATTTACAATATACCACTGATAACTTGAAACTTCTTACGTCATACCTTGCCACTAGGGCTTACGTTGCATCGAGGAATATTTGAAGTGATTTTCCTGATCCACTTAGGGGTGATACTGTACTTCAATGAGCGTATTTTATAGCATCCCAATGTAATTCACTTATGCGGGTACTTTAATCTCGTACAATCCATGAAATCATCTTCAAATCATTACTCACTCGAAGGCCTAAACATCATCCTTTATCCATCACAATTACACCCTCATTATACTATCAGGGTAGCATTCCATCTCTTTCAAATGCTATTAGTCTTAGACTCCCTTGAGTTTATTCAGGCTATACTGAACTTGCTATAATTTAGAGAGATCATTAGCTCTTTTGTTTTCACGGGCTTAATCCCGAGAACTTACCTGTTTCTCGTCACCTCCTCATTCGCCCTTTCTTGTCCTTATTCTTGTCTTTCTAAAACGTTGTTGCTTTACCATACTTTAGCTTGCGTCATAGATTTCCTTGTATCATTCTGGAATATCAAGCGCGACATCACATCATCTCTAACTCTTCTTTACTTTCTTAATTAGCCTCCTCGATACCTACAAACCATAGGCTGGAAGACATGTCACTGACAATGTCGCGATCATTCTTGGATACTGAATCCCCGCGCTTTTATCCTTTTATCCCAAGTATGGACTATTCACAACCTCCTACATTTGAGTATCGCGTACGTTGTTCACCTTTACCTTACTTACCTTAAAATCTTACATCACGTCTTGTATCTCTTTCATGATCTTCCTTTCACATAGGTATAATTCAGATCCATAACTTGAGGCTTTATTATAATACTTGCACCTCTAGTATATACATAATCTGGTGAGAGCTTCATACTGACTTCTTATGAAGTTGGTACTTTTTTAACAGGATTTATCGCATGGCCCTTATAGAATATGGTTGTTATACTATCTCTCTTGCACCTCTGATATTAAGAGTGATTCTGCAATGTTCTTAATCACGATGTCCATAATTTCTTGGGTCCAATAAGCAAACTCTTGATTTACTTAGGTGGTGTAATTCTTTAGTTTCCTTTTTCCTCTGATCAACCTTTATGTAGGCTTAAGCTATCTTCCGATTTATGGCTCATGGTGTTAGTTTTTATATTTTTAGCCTTTCGTGGGCGCTATGGAATATCTTTGATACAATCTTTTAACAACTCAATCCTTTGTCTATGACCTGGGCTCAATTCTTTCATTTAACTTAAACCAGAATCTTCTACGGCTATATGATTGTCGACACATATGTTGCATGGAAAATACTCCGAACGCTTAAGTGTGTTCATAACGTAACCAACTATGGATCATTGATCGAATAAGTCCTTACATTCCTTTTCAGCTTTCTTTAAACGTAAGCTATTACCTTTCCTGGTCTTTCTGCCAGTTTTTGCATGAATACTTAGTTTATCTTAGTGCCCACACATATTGGAATTCCATACAACCCGTATGATCTTGAATCCTTTCTCGCCTATAATTATTCGTAGTCAGTTATCTCTACGTCCTTGTGCTTGTAGGGTTGCTTTTGAACTTAATTTTTGACTATTTCCAATGGCATCCTCTTTTATTTCCGTAACACTTATACGCCACCTTTAACTACCCCAACTTCTATCTGAATATTTCTCAAGGGTTCTGAGGTCATATCTGAGAGACTGGATTCCCCATGTTAGGTTCACTATGTTTATCTTGCACGATATGTTGATTTGTCTGTATCCCCTTGTCTAGCCATAACTAGGCTTTTCCTGAATTAACTACTAACTACTCGTTGGTCCATTCTCATATCCATATTTCGCATAATCTTTCTTGGGTTATTTCTTTTATCTTAACTTACTATTTATCAAAAACATCCCGGGCGGGACCCTTACTTCCTTTCCTTGACGTCGTGTTTGCATAATGTTCTGGATTCATAGCATATCTGTAGGCTTTGAATAAATCCAATCTCGTCCCTTTTTTTTCGCTTCTTCCTTTATCATTACATAGTTACTAGAACTACTTGTCTCTGACTTAATGCCACATCACTCCATATTCCTCCCTTTAGGGAAGTGCTAAGATTTAGTGCTATGACGAGCTACCTATAGATGTTTTACCTCTTTATCTTTGGCGTCTTCTCACATTATCGATGACCATTACTCTCCTTGCGGTAATTCTCATTGCTTACTTTAGGGAAGCATTTTCCTGAATCACCATTCTCTGAATTTCTCATGAATCTTCTTATGTTGTCCACTCTATTATTGCCGGAACGCAATCTCTGAAATTCCCATAATGCCGACTATTATCAAATCACTCAATCCCTAATTCATGTCTAGTTTACCTTGTTTACCAGCCCATACTTATTTGTATTACTTTGTGGGTCTAACTTTTCCTTTTGTTCACGAACTTGTTTCTCGAAATGAGGATATGACTTTCTAGCCTATACTTTTTTGTTGTCTCAAGGCCTGTCACTTCTCATCTTTTCCTTCACTTGATATAGACTCTATAATACTGTCATTGTTTTAACCGTTATCATCCAGGTATCATATCTTACTCATAATGCACTCTCTTCTTATTTCCTGCTAACATTTCTGTCTATCACTTTATTCTGAAAACTTCGACAAGATATTCTTTTGCTTTTAGCTCCCCTTTTCTCCATCCACTGGATCTTCGTGTTGCTTAACATTATTTTTCTACTAGGGACGGGAGCCATATTAAGATAATATTTATCCTTTCCAGGCTTCCAGTGCCTATCTTTGTAATACTCATATCTAGTTATACTATTTTAGAGTACACTATCTGGGTGTCTCACAAGGAGATCTATTGGCACATTGTCCTTCGAAAATGTCAATTGAAGCAAACAATCCATCCACCATTTTGGGTCACTCTTACCCCAGCCGGATCCTGATACCCGTCATTTTCTTATACCATATATATTAGCTCCTATAGGGCATAACTGAGATCGGTGTGGCCAATTGTACATACCTCTGTTACTGTTAAAGGTAACTCAAAAGGCTTATATTTCTTTGTCTGAGTTGTAAATACTGTTATTCTTCATTAACTGGGCGCCTCGTACCCTTCTTCATCTTGCATTTGTTTTTGAAACTTATACCTTCTGATTCTTTCATTACTTTTTACCATAAGAGTGGATAAGCATTATTGCCTTAGGGATCCTTATCAAGAAGTTTACACATCTTAGTATACATGATCTGCTGAATACCTCATCTTTATCCATCATAAGCATGATGCAAAAATCGAGTTCCTCTGACTCAACTCTTCCACAGCTATATCCCTTACCAATCGTCTTTCTGGATGTAGGCATCGTCGTATTATGAATAAGATAGAGTTTAGAAAATTGAGTTCTTACAACTGGGCTCTCCCACACGATCTAGAGTAAGAAGAAAGAGTGACAATCCTAAATACCCTGTAGCCTCCTGCTTGTAAGTGTAGTGCACGACAAACACATAAACAAGACTCTACTAGACACGGCTTGTAGACTCCCTAGGATAGAACTTCTCTGATACCACTTTGTCATGACCCAAATCTATGGGCCGCAACGAGCACCCGGTACCTTACTTAACCGAGTACCAACATAACATATCTTTCTTATTATAATTTCATCGGCAAATGGGCCAAACGGGCCGTCATGGGCTAATCAGAATAAACGTAGAGGAATACTCAATATAGGACAACCCCAACCTGATATAAAAACTTATACATGTGATATACGGGCCTATAAGGCCAACTTGATCATTTGTAAACTCAAAACATAGGCCGACAAGGCCATACAAGCATTCGTGTACATGACATCTGTCTACAAGCCTCTAAGAGTACATACTTATCACAAAGGTCGGGTAAGGGCCCCGCCATACCAAACAATACACGTCTAAATCATACTGACCAAATAAGCAACTCCGGAGCAAATGGAGCTCACCAACATCTTCCGCTGATCTAATGGCCTACTTGTAGGACTCTCGACCTATCAATCGGAACCTGCAGGCATGAAACTCAGCGTTCTCAGGAAAAAGAAACATCAGTACGAATAACGTACCGAGTATGTAAGGCACATAAATAAGTACATAACAGACATGAAAGAAATATAGAGTAAATGACTCAACCCGTAAGTCTGGATAACTCTGTAAATCATGAAATAATTATAGTGTCATGCATATGCGTATGAATGTCATATCATGCATAGGTACATGTTTCATAACATCATCGGCCTATGAGGGCATCCCATCATATCATCTTGGCCGCTGTGGATAAAATCTTCAACGTATACCAGTTGATCAGGTGGTGGTGCGTATATAACGCCGTAACCTTTTTTTCGTATCCCATATAAATATAATATACATATATACGCGTATATAACGCCATCTGGTCATGGGTCAATGTACATATATAAATGCATGAAATGCATAGGAAATATATTAATAAGATTTTTTCGGAATATCATAAAAATAATATGCATGTCGGATAAAGTTTATCAAATACATATTTTTTTTGAGACCCATGAACAGAAGATATAATATTAATTCACGTGGGGAATCAAGAATATAGACACCCCTAATATTTCTATAAATAGAGTCATTTATAGAAGTTGTGCATTTGCTCATTTCGTTCGTGCCATATAGTTCATGCCAAAAGAAAGAAGGGATAGCCTTAACATACCTGAGCCGATTCTCTTGACAATTCCTCTATCACATGTTAACTGCGACTAAACATGGAACAAGTCGTATGAAAAGCTGAACGCAATCACGTTGCTCAAAGAAGATCTTGGCCGAAACCTTTCCATCCCCAAAATGACGTTTCTTATGTGATTTGGAAAAGAAACTCTTGGATAACGTTTCCATCCAAGAAAATCTTGACCGAAAGTGATTTGGACAATGCTTCTTATGTGCTTGGTTGAAATTCGTTTGTGATTTTGGATAGTAATGTTTCTAAGAGATTAGAATTAGAAAGTGAATCTTGGACTAGGAATGGTATATTAAATTTTTAGGTGGCCCCACTTTGAAGACTTTGCCACCAAAATTCATACAATTTGGTCACCTTGCATTATGATTTAAGAGTCACCAATTTGCATTGATGTGCTGCCAGATCTTTAGATATAATTGTTACCCAAATATTTGGATTAATTATCCACTAATCACTTGATTAACTAGTTAATTCCTCCATTATCCAATAATTCACATAATTAATGATTACGTCAAATTACTTAAAATACTAGTCACTTTTAACACACTTTATACACCTTACTACTATGGTCATATGGTACCTTGTATGAAACTAGTCCATAAATACCGGGTATTTTAGCTCGGGCCGTATTTTATCCCAACATGACAAACTTCGACGAAAATTTATTTTTTTCGATTTGCTTACCCTCTAACTTTCATGAATTTTTTCATCACTTGTTTGAAATAGCATAAGGCTTATAATCTCAAAATAATCTCATTCCCGAACTTACGTCGATTAATTTACGACGAAACTATAACGTACGAAAATATGGGGTATAACAGTAAGTCTCTTTCCTAACCTTGTAAGAGAGAATTTAACCCATATGTGATTTTAATTACTATTTGATTCTAATTGTTGGGGCTACATAGGTGACGCGAGTCTGTGCATAGCTACTAATTATGCTTAAGTCCGGGTAGTCTACGACCCAAATCGAAGCTTAGTGGTGAGCTGTTTTCTGAGTCTGTTATGCAACACCCGGAGTCTTTCTTTTTTTCTTTTTTTTTCTACTCTATTTCAGACAGTAGTTTAGTGTTATGTATATTCTACTAGTTGCTTATACACTTGTGACACCAGGTCTTGGAACACATGCTAATAGACTTTATGGTTTTTGGAGCATTTATTTCACTGCATTTGCTCACTCATTAACTTTCGCTTTACTTTATTAAATTTTCTACTCCTTAATTTCTTAATAAATGAAATTCAACTACTTGAAAATTTATTAAAAAGAACAATATACACGTGCAACGCACGTGGCGAGAAACTAGTAGAAGATTAAAAAGGAAGTATGATTTTCGCCCCAAATTAAATTGAGAGAGTAAATCATTGCTTTCTAATTTGGAGATTTAAGGTGTTTTTAATTTGTAAATGTTAAAATTTACATTGTTTGATGCTAATCTTAGGATGTTTGGACTTTTCTTCTGTGACTAGCTTCAAATATTATTTCAAGACATATTTTATTACAGAAATGCAAAGTAAAATTGTTAAATGCTCTTGAATTTTTATTTTGTTTGAAGTGGAAAGTATAAGGCTCCACATTGTTCATGAGTGTTTCATTCAGTAATAAATGGTGACTTGATTCTGTCACGACCCCAAATTTCCTCCGTAGGATGTCGTGATGGCACCTAACCTCTAAAATTAGGTAAGCCAATCAATGCAGAATAATAATAAATATGAAATAAATAAACTACAATTCAAACAATTTCAACTTCAAAAACCCGGTAGAAATAAGTCACAAGCTTCTAATAATTTATTCTCTATGTCTCAATACATCAAAATCTAAAGCAAATAAGGAAGACAACATAGTAAGATAGAAGGGGACTCCGGAGTCTGCGGACGCTAGCAGATATACCTCGAAGTCTCCTCGTACAGCTAGTTTACTGATGCCTGGTGTGATAAGATGTACCTGGATCTGCACAAAAAGATGTGCAGAAACGTACTATGAGTACACCACAGCGGTACCCAGTAAGTGCCAAGCCTAACCTCGGTAGAGTAGTGACGAGGTCAGGTCAGGCCCTACTGGATAATAAATAATGGCATGGTAAAATATTTAAACAATAATATAAGATAAAATGACAATAAAAATGACTCAAGTAGTATGTCACATTTAATTACACCAAATAATGGCAAATAAATACCTCGTAGAAACAAAACAGAATTCTTTTCAACTTTAAGAAAATCACAACAATAATCAAAGGCAACTGCGGCCATAAATCAATATCAACAAGGGCACTCCCGAGGTACCGCCTCGTAGTCCCAAATCATAAACAAATTCACAATATCTCATTTCCTTATCTCACAGTGGGAGCCTTCACAATTTATTTGACAGAAAATATTTTTTTCGAAATAACATCCCGCGTTTTAACCATCCTTATCACACCGCATGGCTTCTAGTAGTTCCCCCTACTAGCCACGCGTATCAAGCTACCCTTATCTCGCTGCATGCGTTTCAATACCCAGACCTTATACCACCGCATGCGTATCAATATCACAATATATCACAATTTGCACCTCAGGTGCTCAAATAATTTAACTTGCCAAAATAATTCAACAATAATATTTTTCCACAATAAAGAGCTCACGGCTCATGTCAAAATAATTCAACAATAATAGTTTTCCACAATAAAGAGTTCACGGCTCATGTCAAAATAATTCAACAATAATATTTTTTCTACAATAAAGAGCTCACGGCTCATGTCAAAATAATTCAACAATAATATTTTTCCACAATAAAGAGCTCACTTCTCCATCACAATGAGTACGAAAATCTAACAAAAATATTTAGGAGTAAATAATTTAGGTAAATAATATTTAAAAATCTTTAATACGTTGCTTCAATATCAAATTTAAAAATGTCAAATATTTTATATTAATAATATTTAATTTAAAGAAAATCAACCTTCAAATAGTGCACAGAATAAAAGAAACCAAGTTCCAACTAAATAGATAAAACAGTTAGCAGGAAAAAGTCAAACAAATGTAAGTCATATATTTCAGATCAATGATGAAGAATATAACAAGATAAAATAATTTAATAAATACACAACAGTGATCTACACAATTTAAAAATATAATATTTCATATTTAGCCCGTGTACACACTCGTCACCTCATGTACACGACTTTCAACACATTCCAATAATCGCATCAATACCAATCCTAGGGAAAATTTCCCCCACACAAGGTTAGACAAGTCACTTATCTCGACTTGCTCCAATTTAACCAAGTATTATGCTTTTTCCTCGATTTTCCAACTCCAATCGACTCGTATCTAGTCATAATTAATTCGATACAGTCAACAAAAATTATAGAAATTAATTTCATAAGAAAATACTATATTTTTCAATAAAATCTGAAATTAGCTAAAAAATCGCCTATGGGGCCCACATGTCGGAATCCAGCGAAACTCACAAAATCCGATAACCCATTCAATTACGAGTTTAGCCATACCAGTTTCACTCAAATCCGACTCCGAATCGACACTGAAATCTCAAAAATTCGTTTATATGAGATTTCTAAAATTTTTCCACATTTCTATCTCAAAACACTAATTAAATAGTGAAAACAATGATATATTCGTGTATATTAACCAAATCCGAGTTAGAATCACTTACCCCAACATTTTTCCTTGAAAATATATCAAAATCGCCTCTCCTCAAGCTCCAATTCGTCAAAAATGGCAAATGGGACGAAGTCCCCTGTTTATATAACTTACAGATCTGTCAGGGAGCCCGATTTGTCAGGGAGCTCGATTTTGTTAGGGAGCCCGATTTGTCAGGGAGCTCGATTTGTCAGGGAGCTCGATTTTGACAGGGAGTCCGATTTTAACAGGGAGTCCGATTTTGTTAGGGAGTCCGATAAAAGATCGCCCATGGGGCCCACATGTCGGAATCCAGCGAAACTCACAAAATCCGACAATCCATTCAATTACGAGTTCATCCATACCAGTTTCCCTCAAATCCGACTCCGGATCGACACTGAAATCTCAAAAATTCGTTTATATGAGATTTCTAAAATTTTCCTAAATTTCTATCTCAAAACACTAATTAAATAGTGAAAACAATGATATATTCGTGTATATTAACCAAATCCAAGTTAGAATCACTTACCCCAATATTTTTCCTTGAAAATATATCAAAATCGCCTCTCCTCAAGCTCCAATTCGTCAAGAATGGCAAATGGGACGAAGTCCCCTGTTTATATAACTTACAGATCTGTCAGGGAGCCCGATTTATCAGGGAGCTCGATTTTGTTAGGGATCCTGATTTGTCAGGGAGCTCGATTTGTCAGGAAGCTCGATTTTGTCAGGGAGCTCGATTTTGTCAGGGAGCTCGATTTTGACAGGGAGTCCGATTTTAACAGGGAGTCCGATTTTGTCTGGGAGTCCAGTTTTGACAGGGAGTCCAATTTTGACAGGGAGTCCGATTTTGTGAGGGAGTCTGATTTTAACAGGGAGTCCGATTTTGACAGGGAGTCCGATTTTGTCAGGAAGTCCAATTTTGATAGGGAGTTCGATTTTGTCAAGGAGCCTGATTTTTGATAGGCAGCCCGATTTTGACAGCATTTCCAGCAGAAAAATTGCAGCAGCTTTTGATGTAGCTACGTCCCACTTTTGATCTGTTAACCATCCGAAACTCACCCGAGGCCCTCGGGACCTCAACCAAATACACCAACAAGTCCTAAAACATCATACAAACTTATTTGAAACCTCAAATCACATCAAACAACGCTAAAATCACGAATCATGCTCCAATTCAAGCTTAATGAAACTTAGAATTTCCAAATTCTACATTCGATGTCGAAACCTATCAAATCAAGTCCGATTGACCTCAAATTTTGCAC